>JAJGRW010002167.1:0-16163 GCA_025461045.1 Carex parvula | reverse complement strand
TGCCTCATGATATCCAAATAATCGTAAGGTAGGAATGTGTCATCCTTACCAATTATTCTTTCTTGATTTCCTGAAGTTTAATTATGATATGATTATCATATAATCTATTGCATGCACATAATACAAAACTTTATCAAGGGGCCCAGAGATATCATCGCTTATATTACATATAAGGGACAATGGTTCTTGATACGTATCATTCTTCCGCATAAGTTATATGCACTGCAGTAACTGCCTATATAACTCCTGGTTAAAGAGAGCGTTGGACAGTACCAACAATACACATCCCTTATGTAAGAAAAATAAATATCTCAACCAAGGAATTCTAGACACAATGAAATATCAATGACACAGAACACAATCCACATGATATTTCATTCTTAGGTCTGTCTAGTGCCATAAATCTCCATGTATGCACATGTGTGATTAGATCGATAACTCCTTATCGTATAACCAGTAAAAACATGGCCATCAACTAATCACTACACTTATCTTATATGGTCAACCAGTGTACCTTGCTGATTGCCAAGATAAGGGACATTTAAGAGTAAACAAATTTATTTATTGTGAAGTTCTACAATTTAAGTCATCAACTCAAATGATCCACTAATATGAATACTCAAGGTACAAAAATGAAAAAATCATTCACTAATAAACTAAAATACCATTCATATGATCTGGGTCTAGGAGACCAACACTAACAGTCTCCCACTTGAACTAGAGCCAATCATATCAACTCTAAACGAGCAAATAGTACAAATCATCCCTATACAAATCTATGCATGAACGAATGTAAACTCAAAGCCAGTCATCCATATGCTTAATACCCATCGAAGAGGTATATAACATGTGCTTAGCCTGGCCTAGAGGCTTTGTCAGTGGATCAGCTGTGTTCGCTTCTGTGTCTACCCTGCAAACCTTGATATCTCCATGCTCGACAATCTCGCGAATGAGATGGTATTGTCGTAAAACATGCTTTGACCTCTGGTGTGATCTCGGCTCCTTTGCCTGCGCGATTGCTCCATTGTTGTCACAATAGAGCTCTATCGGACCCTCGGCACTGGGGCACCACACCAAGCTCAGAGATACTTTCGAATCCAGCATCCTTCTTTTGCTGTTTCTGAGGCAGCAATGTATTCAGCCTCCGTGGTTGAATTTGCTGTGGTTTCCTGCTTGGAACTTTTCCAGCTCACAGCACCACCATTGAGGATAAATACATATCCTGATTGCTGATCACTCAAAAGAGAGCTATGTTTCTATTAATATTTATAAACTCGTAAATGCTATCGGTTCAGACTGCAAGCGCACAATCCTATCGAGTAGTATATTCGAGGTCGATCCACAGGAAATATTGGTTCAATGCCTTGAGCAATCGAATCACAATCTTTCGAAAGGCTAGACAAAATCTGAAAATTGAGAGATGTTGTTGTGATCAATGTAAATTAGGAAGCAATTAAAAGTAATTAAAATAAAGATAGAGATGAGAATTCCTAGGGTTTCGGCACACCATTGCCACTCAATCTGCCTTGACAATATATTCCTGTTGCGTCTGATTTCCTGTTGTTGTTTTAATGAAAGACACCACATAGGTCATTGCGATTTATGTTACGCAAGAATGACAAATCTTTCACCGAGATTCTACATAGGACACTGCGATTTTCCTTACACAAATGTCTGATCTCTCAGATACCCTAAATTACTACACAGATCACTGCGATTTACTTTACGCAAGTGATAGAATTTGGTACACATTTTGTTGGTCTGGTTTATGGTTTCCCCGCTAAAGTTTTCTTCACATAAACCTAATAGATCTCAACGAGGCTAATTCATACAAATAGTTTCTCTTGCCATTAAAGTACTGTCACTACCCTAACGGTCTCAAACTAGATCATTGAAGTTAGATGAAGAGATAGTAAATCACAAAAGCATTTGTTTCAACAACAAGAAATCATAATCAACAGAAATATATATATCAAAACATCAAGAGTAACAAGGTTTACTGCCTAGCCCTAAGAAAATGAACTTAGCCGCGGAACGGCATTGTTACGAGCACTCCTCTCTTCTTACTTTAATCAAATCTAACCCTAATTACAAAGATGATTATTCCTTCTGCCCAGGGGCCTTATATAGGAGTGGAGGGACGTGTAGAGGTTGAGTAGGAGCTAAGAAACTGATATGGAAACAGCTGTCGGCAATTTTTCCCAAGAGATGCCTTCGGATACGGGCCGTATCAGGTGATACGGTCCGTATTAGGTCCTTGACGGTTAGGGTTTAATGCTTCCAGCGCTATCTCCTGGTCTGTGCTAGGCCTGGTCCGTATTAGGCAATACGGACCGTAACAGAGACTTAGTCGATGAGCGTCGCTGATCCGATTGACCCGATTCTAGCTCCATTTGGTGTAAAATAGTCCCAAAACCTATTTTCTGCAATAAAATATAAAGAAGGGTGACAGTAGCCTTTTTCTCTAATAAAGTAAACATAAGTGTGAGAAAATATGCAAAACCTAAGCCAAAACCCTACGTAAATCATCATTATTTTGACTCTGATCACGCCTCCCAACTTGAATTGTTGCTTGTCCTCAAGCAATGACATCCCAGCTGGTCAAATATCCGGTCTAGGTTAAACCATACAATCTCAATGACTTGTTTAAAAATTAAATTGGGGCTTAGGTTTGGTACAATTGGCATGACAATAAAAATTTAGAATTCTAAAATATTCGTGACCTCTCCCTTGAACAATTTATTCACCCCATGATTGACCTCATTATGCTTGCCCTAGAAGAATTATCATTGAACAATTTATTTCACAAATATCCTTAAATTTGAGAGTATTAATTTCCCCTTTGATTATAAATGGATCCCTTCCAATCAATAGGAATTCTAATGATATAAATTTTGATTTTCCTTCCCAATTGATTGGAGCAAAGTATGACAACTAAGTGTGTTGGCACTTGTGACTATTTTTGAAAAATCAAATATGTACAAAAATTTAAAATTGGGGAGGTTTTCTCGAGCCTATTGGTAACCAGTCTTGCGTAGGTACCCGTACTCTTTTTATCCTCCATCTTTTATTCTATTTTTTTCTTTTTTTCTGAATTTCTCTATTTTTTTGGATTTTCTCATTTCTGATTTTTTTGTATTTTTGTATTTTTCTGAAAAATAAAATATTTTTGTGTCACAAGCACCACACACAATTCCAAGTATTCATTCATACAAGGAATTATTGCATAGTTTCGCTAGGGTCTATCTATAATAAATGGGTATTCTAAAATATTATCAAGCTTAAGAGACTTTGCAAAAATAAATTACTCAATAAATAAAATTCTAGGGTTTGCTATTTTGATCAACTCTCATGGTTAGCAATTAATTGTTCACTTTGAGATCACTAATTATTTTAAAAGTTCCGAATTTTGGTATCATGGTCAATTGTCTAAACCTTAGCCTAATTCAATTTAAAAAACAATTCCTATTTGATTAACCCTACATGCAAATTACTCCTAAATTACATGCTCCTATCAATGCAAATGCCTATATGCGCGCTAGATAAAAACCTCAATCGTTCCTCCCAACTTATCTTGGTTAAGCCTTGAGAAGTGGTCCCGATTGAGTAAAACTGCTAGCGAAAAAAATGAAAAATAAGGGTCCTACATGCCATGATCCTAGATACAATGCAATTCCTAAACTAATTTCTTACCCCTACCCCCATGCATAAATTTTGTATTGTCCTCAATGCAAGAAAATAAACAATTAAGAGAGGGATAAGAAAGATCTCACAGATTACTCGTCGCGAAGGGGTGGTGGTGGGGTGAATGGAATCGGTGGTGTGAATGGTATTCCCTTAGAAAGGCAATATTCGTAGAAATTCTCGTGGGCTTTGTTTACCTTGTCCAAGTATTCCTCCAAGTAGCGGGTGCGTTTCTTCAAGTTCTCGAGGGTGTTGTTGGCATAAAACGCGGTTGGACCGGGCTCACGAGCTTGAGATATGGTTGTCTCTTGTTCCCATCCGGTTGGTGCGGGCATGGAGTTTGTTTCGTTGGTGTTGTCGCGCGGTGGAATGAGGTGGCGTACGAAAGCCATGTCGTGATGGTGGATGGATGAGTGGTGTGATGCGCTATGTGTCTCCTCCATGGGCTCTTCGGTTGGTTCCTCCTCGGTTGGTTCTTCCTCGATTGGTTCCTCCTCTATTGGTTCTTCCTCGTCGCTTTGTGCATCATCTCCATGTTCAGATTCGTATCCAAACTGGAATGACCCCTTATCCGTTCCGATATGGAGAGTCATTCCCTCGCCTATTTTCAACGTGTACATTATGTCTCATGTGTGTGCATTGAAAACCGCTTGCACGTGGTTGTTGTTCACCAGGTAGTTCATGTTAAGGCGGTTGTTGCCGAATACTTCAGTGCAGCCGTCGAGTTTTATGTTGTGGTGGTGTGCAAGGAGGGTTGCATAACAACCCACGGAAACCACGTGGTTATTCTTTGTGTCGGCGGCCACCGAGGTGAGGTGGTGCAAGATGTGGTGCCCAATGTGCGGTTGATGCTTATGGCTCTTCATGCAACGCATGGAGTAAATATCCCTCTCTCGCACTTCCGTTGTGTCCTCGCCTGTTGGGAATATAGAATTAGTCAAAAGAATATGAATATACCTTAATTCTATCGATGAAATGAGGCGTGAATCCTTACGGTATATTTTGCGCTCATCAATTGCGATCATCTCCCAATAATTCATGCGCTTCTCCCTTGTGCATAGTTCGGTTTCGCCATTTGTGGGGATGGACAACGCCTTGCAAAATTCCTCCATTGTTATGGCAAATGGGCGGTTGAGTAATCGGTATTTGATCATGTCGCCATTGATCACTCAAAAGAGAGCAATGTTTCTTTTAATATTTATAAACTCGTAAATGCTATCGGTTCGGACTGCAAGCGCACAATCCTTATCGAGTAGTATATGCGAGGTCGATCCACAGGGAATATTGGTTCAGTGTCTTGAGCGATCGAATCACAACCTTTCGAAAGGCTAGACGAAATCTGAAATTTGAGAGATGTTTGTTGATCAATGTAAATTAGGAAACAATTAAAAGTAATTAAAATAAAGATAGAGATGAGAATTCCTAGGGTTTCGGCACACCGTTGCCACTCAATCCGTCTTGACAATATATTCCTGTTGCGTCTGATTTCCTGTTGTTGTTTTATGAAAGATAACTACATAGGTCACTGCGATTTATGTTACGCCAGAATGACAGATCTTTCATCGAGACTCTACTCAGGACAATGCGATTTATCTTACGCAACTATCGGGTCTCTTATCTCCCAAATTACTACACAGATCACTGCGATTTACCTTACGCAGATGATGGAATTTGGTCATGCGTTTTGTTGTTCTGGTTTATGGCTTCCCCGCGAAGGTTTTCTTCACATAAACCTAATAGATCTCAACGAGGCTAACTCATCCAAATAGTTCTTTCGAGTTATTAAAGTACTGTCACTACCCTAACAAACTCAAACTAGATCATTGAAATTAGGTGAAGAGATAGTAAATCACAAAAGCATATTCGATACAACAACAAGAAATCATAATCAACAGAAATATATATATCAAAACATCAAGAGTAACAAGGTTTACCGCCTAGCCCTAAGAAAAGGAACTTAGCCGCAGAACGGCATGGTTACAATCACTCCTCTCTTCTCTCTTTAATCAAATCTAACCCTAATTACAAAGATATCTATTCCCTCTGTCCAGGGGCCTTTTATAGGAGTGTAGGGACGTCTGGAGTTGATTGGAAGCCAAGGAATTGATCTGGAAACAGCTGTCGGCAGTTATTTCCCAAGAGTCGCCTTCGGTTACGGACCGTATCAAGGTGATACGGTCCGTAATGGGACCTTGGCAGTTATGGTTGTAACTTCTTGCGCTATCTTCTGAGCCTGTGCTATGCCTGGTCCGTATTAACCAATACGGGCCGTAACAGGGTCTTAGTCGATAAGCGTTGCTGATCCGATTGACCCGATTCTAGCTCCATTTGATGTAGAATAGTCCCAAAACCTGTTTTCTGCAATAAAACTTAAAGAAGGGTGACAGTAGCCTTTTTCTCTAAATAATTAAACATAAGTGTGAGAAAATATGTAAAACCTAAGCCAAAACCCTACGTAAATCATCATCATTTTGACTCTGATCAGCCATCCCATTGTAATGTTGATAAAAATTCAATGGAGGGCCTCAAGTAGACTCTTGTGGTTCGTAGGCGGTCCGCCAAATCCCATAAATTGATATTATTAAGGGATACTCGCACATAGTCATAGCATCAAAGGACTTTCATGGTGTTAATGCATATCGCCCTGTTGTTCGCGACGGTACGGTAGAGCAATGTTTGAGCACGGTCAAATTCTTGTTTGTCGTAGAATTCGATTCCCATGGCTGTTGCGTAGGTGTTTCCATTGTCAGATTGAGGGTTGGAGGAACGAGGGATGTTGTGCACCATTTTCTTCTATTTTCGGTCTCTGTTACGAGCCGTATTCAACTGATACGGGGTTGATACGGGCCTGACTTGGAGGATTTCTGTGGACAGGATGCGAATTTTGATCTGAAAATTCTATGAAATGGTGCAGGGAAAAAGGAAAGTGGATGAAAGGTTTATATGGCAGTGAAAATGTGTGATGAATGTGCAGGAAGTGCTAGTAGTGGGAAGTTAAATTTGGTTAAATTTCGAATTTCTTCCTTGGAGCGTCAGAATTAGGGAGTTGGTTATTTCTGCTCATTGAATACGGTCCGTATCAAGTGATACGGTCCGTAACCATTGTGCGGTTTTTGTGTTGAACTCTGCCTTTTCTGCGCCAAGTCCGAGGTAGGTCCGTATTGGAGTGTTACCCCGTATTGGACTGATACAGTCCGTAACAGAGAGTAGAACTTCATGACGGGCTTCGAATTTTTCGACTAAATTCTTCCAGCATCTTCCCCTGTGAGTAAGATTAGTAACCCTGTGATCAGTATAGTAGTTTAGGACCGAATGAAATATTTTTTGATTTTTGAATTTTTGTATGAAAAAGAAAGTAGATGTGGCCTTGGGTTGCCTCCCAAGAAGCGCTTGTTTAAAGTCATTAGCTTGACTTTTCGATTTCATCCATCGTTTGGCTGATTCCCGAAGGAATATGTCTCTTTATGCTCATCATCTGTTCCTGCGATGTAGTGCTTCAGTCTCTGGCCATTCACTTTGAAATGCCCGGTTTCTTGACTCCATATTTGGACTGCTCCATAAGGATACACGTAAGTGACCTTGTATGGTCCCGTCCATCTGGATCTCAATTTTCCGGGGAAGAGTTTGAGTCGTGAATTGAAGAGAAGCACTGTGTCTCCTTCCTTGAACTCCCTTTTTCTGATCTTTTTGTCATGGTAGAATTTCGCCCGTTCTTTGTACATCTTTGCATTGTCGTATGCATGGAGTCTCAGTTCGTCTAGTGCATTCAGATCTAGTAGCCTCTTTTTGCCTGCATCTCGAAGATCATAATTGAACGTTTTGATTGCCCAATATGCCTTGTGTTCTAATTCCACCGGCAGATGACAAGCCTTTCCGTAGATCAGCTTGTAAGGTGTCATTCCGATTGGAGTTTTGAACGAGGTTCTGTAGGCCCAAAGTGCTTCGTCTAGTTTGAGTGCCCAATTTTCCTGGACCAGGACACCGTCTTTTGTAAGATGTTATTGATTTCTCTGTTTGAAATTTTTACTTGCCCACTGGTTTGTGGATGGTAAGGAGTTGCCACCTTGTGTGTGACGTCATATTTCTTCAGAAGATTGTTGAATTGGTTGTTGATGAAATGCGATCCTCCATCACTTATCACTACTCGAGGAATGCCAAACCTTGGAAATATGATCTTCTGGAACAGCCGCTTGACTACATTTGCATCTGCTGAGGGTGCTGGAATTGCTTCCACCCATTTTGAGACATAGTCGACTGCTACGAGGATATACTTGTTGTTACCTGAGCTTGGGAATGGTCCCATGAAATCAATTCCCCAGACATCGAAAATCTCTACTTCTAGGATTGAATTTTGTGGCATCTCATCACGCTTAGATATGTTTCCCGTCCGTTGACATGCGTCACAGCGGGAGACATAATCCTTAACGTCTCTGAAGATGTCAGGCCAATAAAAACCTGCTTGAAGAATTTTCAATGCTGTCTTTTGGAATGATGCATGGCCACCATATGGCGAGGAGTGGCAGTCATGGATGATGCCTTTCGATTCTTCGTGTGTGACACATCTTCTGTGTATTCCGTCCACACAGAGGCGGAAGAGGTAGGGATCATCCCAGTAGAAATGTTTAGCATTTGCCAAGAATCTTTTCTTTTGCTGAAATGTCATGTCGAGAGGGATGGCTCCACACGCAATGTAGTTGGCCAGATCTGCGTACCATGGCCGTTTGCTTACTTCTACAGAGTAGAGGTGTTCGTCAGCAAAAGAGTCATCGATCGGATGATCATTCTCGCTTGGTTGTCTCAATCTTGATAGATGATCGGCTACCGAATTCTCTGTGCCCTTCTTATCCCTAATTTCGATATCGAACTCTTGTAGGAGAAGTATCCATCGGATGAGTCTAGGTTTTGCGTCCTTCTTGTTGATGAGGTACTTAATTGCTGCATGATTGGTATAGATGATGACTTTCGAACCTACAAGGTAAGATCGAAATTTGTTAATTGCAAAGATTACTGCGAGTAGTTCTTTCTCAGTTGTTGTGTAATTGCATTGGGTTTCATTTAGAACTTTGCTCGCGTAATAGATTGCATAGGGTTTCTTATCCTTCCGCTGTCCTAGGACTGCCCCTACTGCGTAATCACTTGCATCGCATATGATTTCAAAAGGATGGTCCCAGTTGGGTGGTTGGAGAATTGGGGCTGAAATCAGAGCATTCCTGAGTGTGTTGAATGCTTCGATACATTTCTCATCGAAGATGAACTCGGCATCCTTCATAGTCAAGTTTGAGAGTGGCTTCGCGATTTTTGAGAAGTCCTTGATAAATCTTCGATAGAAACCTGCATGACCAAGAAAACTGCGAATGTCACGAACACATGTTGGTTGAGTTAGCTTTTCAATTACCTCAACTTTTATTTTGTCAACCTCCAATCCCTTAGAGGAAATGGTGTGACCAAGCACAACTCCCTCCTATACCATAAAATGATATTTTTCCCAATTTAATACGAGGTTCACTTCTTTACATCTTTTCAGAACTTTAGACAAGTTCTTCAAACATGAGTCGAAGGTATCCCTATAAACTGAAAAATCATCCATGAATACTTCCATTATTTCTTCAACAAAATCTGAAAAGATAGACACCATGGCTCTTTGGAAGGTCGCTGGGGCGTTGCATAACCCGAAGGGCATGCGTCGGTATGCGAAAGTTCCGTAGGGGCATGTGAATGTGGTCTTTTCTTGATCTTGAGGATGAATTGGAATTTGGAAGAAGCCGGAATATCCATCAAGGTAGCAGAAGTATGAATGCTTAGCTAGTCGCTCCAACAGTTGGTCGATGAAAGGAAGGGGGTAGTGGTCCTTTCTTGTCGCCACATTTAGCCGCCGATAATCAATGCACATTCGCCACCCTGTAACGACTCTTGTTTGGAGCATTTCGTCGTTATCTCCTTTCACAACTGTGGTGCCTCCCTTTTTCGGAACGACCTAGACGGGGCTCACCCAGTTGCTATCGGAGATGGGGTAAATGATGCCTGCATCTAGCAGCTTCAGGACTTCTTTCTTGACCACTTCCTTCAAGTTTGGATTGAGTCTTCTTTGCGGTTCTCGTGAAGGTTTGTGATCTTCCTCTAGCAGAATTCGGTGCATGCAAATGGTAGGACTGAGGCCTTTGATGTCATCGATCGTGTAGCCAATGGCTTTCTTGTGTTTCCTGAGTGTATTGACGAGTTTGCTGATTTGGGTCTTGTCAAGCTGAGAGCCGACAATTACCGGGTAGGTTCGGTTTGGGCCTAGAAATTCGTATCGTAGGTTGGGTGGAAGAGGTTTAAGCTCGAGTTGTGGAGGAGAGGTCGCCTTTTCCTTCTTCTTATCTTCACTACTAACCGTATTGGGGAATACGGGTTGTAGGATTTTGGACGCGGGAATTTCTTTTCCTTTTTCTGTGACAGTAGTGCAACTTGTGCAAGTTTCATTATAAACCTCGTCAGGTTCGATGATGATATCTTGTTCAGGTTGCGCTTCGTCATCTTCCCTTCCAAGAAGGCTATCCAGGTCCTCTAAACCCATGAACTCTTCAAATTCATCGAATGGGTACTCTTCCTCTTCAAATTCGTCAGTGATGCCCAAATTGAAGACACGATCAATGTCAGAAGGGTATTTTAGGGCTCTGTTCATGTCGTAAGTAACCTTGTCCTTTCCGACATTTAGCGAAATTTTCCCATTCTTGACATCAATCATTGCTCCATATGTGGCGAGGAATGGTCTTCCAAGGATGATTGGAATATGTTCATCTTCTTCCATATCAACTACAACAAAATCTCCAGGTATCCAAAAGTCTCCAACTTTGATCGGTACATCTAGCAATACTCCTTCAGGATACCGGATTGACCGATCAGCCAGTTGTAATGCCATTCGAAATCATGGTATCGAAAAACTTCCCGGATCTTTCAACTTTGTCGGTAATTTGCTTTGCACGAGCGCACTACATTCCAGATTGAGCGGAACTGTTGAGAGTTCTTGGAGTTTACTGCGGTTTGAAAGAATCTCCTTCAGAAATTTAGCATACGAGGGTATGCTTGCAATTGCCTCAGTGAAGGGGATTGTGACTTGTAGTTGCTTGAGTGTCTCCATGAATCTCGCAAATTGCGGCTCTATCTTATGCTTGGCAGGCCTTGGAGGGAATGGCAGAGGTGGTTTGTAGGGTGGTGGTGCAATATATTCAGGTTCGGGTTGTCGTTCGTCTCCACCTACGGTGTCATTCTGCTCCTCGATAGGATCTGCCTGCGTTTCGAATACGGGCAGCTCTGGTGGTTGCGGCTCGTATTCTTCGGAATGCAATGGCTCTGCATGCATCTCATCGGAAGTTTGATCGGGCATGGGAGGTCCCTTGTAAGCTGTACCGCTCCTTAATGTTATGCATTTGCAAGTCTCTCTCGGGTTTTCTTCCGGTTGGCCCGAAAATTTGCCTTTTCCGCGTGTAATACTCGAGAGTTCTTTTGCCATCTTAGAGACATTGTCTTCTAAGTCTTTGTTGCGGTTTGTTAAGGATTCAATTTTTTGTGCGATTTCGGCGTTAGCCTTATCTTGCTTCTCTAGGAATCTCTCCATTAAAGATGTGATGTCAGGTTGCTGTGGTTGATTGTATTGCCTTGGTTGATAATTCTGTTGAGGATTGTTGTATCTTGGTTGATAATTGGGCTGTGGTTGATAGTTCTGTTGGGGTGCAGCAGGACTTTGATTGTTTGCATATGAGAGATTTGGATGGTTTCGGTTGTTCGGATGGTATGTATTGTAGGCGGGCTGAGGTCGAAAGCTGTTATCGATTGCGTTTCCTTGCTCTACTTCTTCCTCAGTTTCCGTCACATTCATACATTCGGTCATCTCATGCGCCCCTCCACAATAGCCACATGCTGTTGCGGCATTGACTGCTGCTACCGTTCGCTGCTTAGTCTGCTTGTTGAGTGCCATTTGCAAAGCATCGATCTTTGCGCTTAGCATGGATATATCATCTACTCGGTGCATGCCAGGTGTTGGACTTGGCTTCTTTCGCTCAGGGATCCAGTAGTGTTGGTTGATTGCAATCTCTTCAATTAGGTTGTAAGCCTCGTCAGGTTTTTTGTTCATGATTGCTCCTCATGCGGAAGCATCAATAGACAACCTATCGGTAGGGTTTAGACCATTATAAAAAGTTTGGACAATCAGCCATCTTTCTAGACCATGATGTGGACAACACCTTAACATATCCTTATATCTATCCTATGCCTCACACAATGTTTCACCATCCCTTTGTTCAAAATTAGTAATTGCATTTCTAAACCTCGAAGTTTTGGATGGTGGAAAATATTTTGCAATAAACACATTAAACAATTGGTCCCAAGTTTGAATGGAATTGGCCGGTAAGGAAAACAACCATGCTCTTGCTTTATCTTTTAATGAGAATTGAAATAGCCTTAGCCTGATTGCTTCATCGGTAACTCCGTTGATCTTTATCGTCTCGCATATCCCTAGGAAAATTGACAAATGAAGATGCGGATCTTCATGTGAAAATCCTCCAAATTGCTGTTGCGAAACCATATTTATGAGAGCAGGTTTGATCTCAAAATTACAGTTTGTAACAGTTGGCGGGTTTATACTGGAATTAGGATCATTCGCGCGCGGTACGCAATAGTCTAGTAGAAGTTTGGGTCTTGCTGCATCGTGAACTTCATTATCACCATTGTTTTGTCTTCCATTGTTAATCGGTTCGTCAGTGGGATATTCATGTTGATCGAATCTGAGTCTTCTTCGCTTTCAGAATTACTCGATGAAGAACTATGATTGGTTCTTATCGGTGGTGTGGAAGCGAATTGTCCTCTCCTACTAGCAATCCTCTCGGATCTTCGTACGGATGATTCGGCCAGTGTGCAGTTTCCTAAAAAAAAAAAAAATCTGAAAATTAAACTAAAAACTGAAAATAAAAAAAAATAAAAAAATAAAAACGAAATTGAAAATGAAAGAAAAATAAAAATGCAGAAAATAAAAAGAAAATCTAGGCGTTTCTAATTAATTGGATTCAATGGTCAAAGCAAGGACGTCTTGCGAGGCCTTGCACAATGAACCGTTATTCCCCGGCAACGGCGCCAAAAAGCTTGATCACTCAAAAGAGAGCACTGTTTCTTTTAATATTTATAAACTCGAAAATGCTATCGGTTCGGACTGCAAGCGCACAATCCTATCGAGTAGTATATTCGAGGTCGATCCACCGGGAATATTGGTTCAATGCCTTGAGCGATCGAATCACAATCTTTCGAAAGGCTAGACAAAATCTGAAAATTGAGAGATATTGTTGTGATCAATGTAAATTAGGAAGCAATTAAAAGTAATTAAAATAAAGATAGAGATGAGAATTCCTAGGGTTTCGGCACACCATTGCCACTCAATCCGCATTGACAATATATTTCTGTTGCGTCTGATTTTCTATTGTTGTTTTAATGAAAGACACCACATAGGTCATTGCGATTTATGTTACGCAAGAATGACAGATCTTTCACCGAGATTCTACATAGGACACTGCGATTTTCCTTAAGCAATGTCTGATCTCTCAGATACCCCAAATTACTACACAGATCACTGCGATTTACTTTACGCAAGTGATAGAATTTGGTACACATTTTGTTGGTCTGGTTTATGGTTTCCCCGCTAAGGTTTTCTTCACATAAACCTAATAGATCTCAACGAGGCTAATTCATACAAATAGTTTCTCTTGCCATTAAAGTACTGTCACTACCCCTAACGGTCTCAAACTAGATCATTGAAGTTAGATGAAGAGATAGTAAATCACAAAAGCATTTTGTTTCAATAACAAGAAATCATAATCAACAGAAATATATATATCAAAACATCAAGAGTAACAAGGTTTACTGCCTAGCCCTAAGAAAAAGAACTTAGCCGCGGAACGGCATTGTTACGAGCACTCCTCTCTTCTAACTTTAATCAAATCTAACCCTAATTACAAAGATGATTATTCCTTCTGCCCAGGGGCCTTATATAGGAGTGGAGGGACGTGTAGAGGTGAGTAGGGGCTAAGAAACTGATCTGGAAACAGCTGTCGGCAGTTATTCCCAAGAGATGCCTTCGGATACGGGCCGTATCAGGTGATACGGTCCGTATTAGGTCCTTGACGGTTAGGGTTTAATGCTTCCAGCGCTATCTCCTGGTCTGTGCTAGGCCTGGTCCGTATTAGGCAATACGGACCGTAACAGAGACTTAGTCGATGAGCGTCGCTGATCCGATTGACCCGATTCTAGCTCCATTTGGTGTAAAATAGTCCCAAAACCTGTTTTCTGCAATAAAATATAAAGAAGGGTGACAGTAGCCTTTTTCTCTAATAAAGTAAACATAAGTGTGAGAAAATATACAAAACCTAAGCCAAAACCCTACGTAAATCATCATTATTTTGACTCTTATCAATTGCGATCGGAAATCATCGGGATCAGATTGGAAACTAGCATCGGTGTAACCCTTTACAACGAGCTATGTTTCCCCTCCATACACTAGGAAGCTCTCCTTAGTCCTTCTCATATACTTAAGGATATTCTTGACCGCTCCCCAATGAGCCATGCCAGGATTTGCCTGATATCTACTCGTTATGCTCAAGGCATAAGAGACATCAGGATGAGTGCATATCATAGCGTACAAGATGGAACCGATGGCGGAAGCATACGGTATCCTTCTCATGTCTTCCAGCTCACCAGGTGTCGAAGGACACTGGGTCTTGCTAAGGTGAATGCCATGTGACATAGGTAAGAACCCCTGCTTGGAGTTCTCCATGCTAAACCTCTTTAGCACCTTGTCAACATACGTGCTTTGGCTTAGTCCGATATGCTTCTTGAATCTATCTCTATAAATTCGTATACCAAGCACATATGTAGCCTCGCCCAAGTCTTTCATTGAGAACATCTTCATCAATGATAACTTGACAGATCCCATAAGGGAGATGTCATTCCCAATCATAAGTATGTCATCTACATACAAAACTAGGAATATAATCGAGCTCCCACTCACTTTCTTATATACACAAGGCTCTTCATCGCACTTGACAAAATCAAACTTTTGGATCTCTTTGTGAAAACGAATATTCCAACTCCTAGATGCTTGCTTAATCCATATATGAACCGTTGAAGCTTGCATACATTTTCAGCATTGTTTGGATCCACAAAACCCATAGGTTGTGTCATATACACAACCTCTTCTAAATCACCATTTAGAAAGGCGGTTTTGACATCCATTTGCCATATTTCATAGTCATAAAATACAGCCAATGCTAAAAGAATCCTGATAGACTTGAACATAGCAACGGGCGAGAAGGTCTCGTCATAATCAACTCCTTGAATCTGACGGTACCCTTTCGCAACTAGCCGTGCTTTGTAGACAGTCAAGTTTCCATCCATGTCAGTCTTCATCTTGAAGACCCACTTGTTTCAATGGGTTTGACCCCTTGAGGTGGAACAACCAAATCCCAAACATGGTTGTCGTACATAGATTTCATTTCGGATTTCATGGCTCCAAGCCATTCATCGGAGTCGGGCCTATTCATTGCTTCATTATAGGTCATGGGATCGTCGGTATCCAACACCGTCACCTCATGAAGACCCATGTACCTCTCAGGCGCACGGACTACCCTTGAGGATCTTTGTAGGACGGGCTCTGGAGCCTCTTGGTGAGCTTCTTCTACAACCTCTTGACATACGACTCGCATCCCTAAATTTTAAGAAAAGACAAGTTTGGAACCTTTCCAACCCAAATCTCATATGGTGTCTTCTCAACAGACTTTGATGGAACCCTATTTATAATAAAAGCGGCGGTTTCAAGCGCATAGCCCCAAAGGTTTAAAGGCATGCTAGTTCGACTCATCATGGAACGAACCATGTCCAGCAATGTTCTATTCCTCCTCTCATATACGCCATTCCATTGTGGCGTTCCTAGAGGTGTGAGTTGTGAAACAATTCCACACTCCCTAAGATAAGCTGGAACTGCTGACTCAAGTACTCGCCTCCTCGATCATATCGGAAGACTTTGATCCTTTTATTGAGTTGGTTCTCAACTTCATTCTTGAATTCTTTGAACTTTCAAAGGACTCGGACTTGCTTCATTAAGTTGATTACCCGTATCTACTAAATCGTCGGTAAAAGTGATGAAGTATCTAAAACCTCCTCTTGCACAAGTGCTATAGGGGTAGGGTTAGGGTCTAGGTCTCAGGGTTAGGGTCTAGGGTCTAGGGTCGGGTCTAGGGTCTAGGGTCTAGGGTCTCGAGGTCTAGGGTCAGGGTCTAGGGTCTAGGGTCGGGGGTCTAGGTCTAGGTCTCGGGTCTAGGGTCTCGGGTCTAGGGTCTCGGGTCTGGGGTCTGGGGTCTCGGGTCTGGGGTCTAGGGTCTCGGGTCTCGGGGTCTAGGGTCTAGGGTCTAGGGTCTAGGGTCTAGGGTCTAGGGTCTCGGGTCTAGGGTCTAGGGTCT
>JAJGRW010002166.1:0-19968 GCA_025461045.1 Carex parvula | reverse complement strand
TAGCCTAGTTAGTGGTCAACTGAAATTTGAGGATAAATTGGACTGGTTTTGATTAGTTTAACAAAGTTTTTTTTTTTTATACCAGTACGAAAATATCAGTATATTAAACAACCTTTTTCAGAAGAAAATTTGGTTGTGCAACTGTTATAAAAGTACCTGTTGGTCCAGTGTAAGCAGCCATTTTGCCTGAAATAAAATAAAATGAGAAACCCAACTGGTAAATGATATGGCACGAGTCATTGAGAAACAAAAATTAGAGAAATTGAAAAAGTCAGAATCGGCAGGTACTGACTTACTCAGTTGCATAGCCCAAGCGCTCAGCCAAGGGAATTATACCTATCAAGCTACAAAGGAACACCACCCCCTACAATTGTTTTCAAATTTTGTTCAAAACCAAATATAACATTCAAAGCTACCGGTATGAAATTTGGACTGGTACCAAGTAAGTACTGGTATGAAATTCATGTAACAGATATGACACTCACATGATGGTTGGTTAGATAATGAAGAATAATAGATGCGGGCCCGAAAGGCAGTAGTACATTGATCTTCGCACTAAAAATGACAATTTTCACACTCTGCACTATATTTTGCAAAGCAAAATGAAATTTGCAACTGGGTGCAAGCGCAACAGTAGAAACAGGGATGCTATTGGCCTCCAAATTCTGTTGCTTATTGCTAGATGTCTCCAACTCTATCCCCGGGTTCATCATTTTTTTGCGCTTTTTGTTTCTCCTTTTTTCACAAGTTATTTCATCTGCATCCAACAGATTGTTTCACAGTATAAAAAAAGTGGGCCCCACATGTCAGAAGGTTGATAATAGATTTCATATGGTAGCACTTTTGATCATAGCACAAGGGCTGAACCTGATTTCGGGTAAAGATTTGAACAGACCAATTTTGGCTTCATGCAGCGCTGTTTTGATTTTATAGTTGATGCATTGTGTGAAGCCAAAACTGGTCTGTTAAAATGTTTACCCTTGATTTCTCTTTTGTTTTCTACTATGTGGGTAGGGATGTTCATGGGTTGGAACAATTCAGTTGAAACAAGATAAATAGAAACAAAAAGGGATTGCTAACTTTACCGAATTCTGCTCCAGTTTGAATTGTTGTGAGAAAAAGAGAGATAAAATAGATGTGAGACAGAGAGGAAGAGCGAACGATGCGACAGCTATGAGGGCAAAAGGTAGAAGAGAGAAGAGAGAAGAGAAGCGATGAGGCGGGCCTGCCAAATTTCTAGCGAATTCGTTTCGAGTTCTCTTCCTCCCTAATTTTCGCTAAACAAAACTGAATTTATCCGTTTCTTTCAAGAAGACCAGAACGCTATTCCCTATTTCTCTCTGCACAAGGTCCACATCACCAATGAAAATCTGCCTGAGGGACCCACAGAATGTAATATATTAATTCCGTGCGTAGTCAAAGTCAAATAGCGATGCCGATGCATCCTGTCGTTTATCCAACGCTAAGTTATATACTTGCATGGACCTGTTCTACTGGGGGTTCCACACTGGTTCTTGTGAAAAAGCGGTAATCCATGTGCACGTCAGATTACAAATAAATGGAGGGGTACTTCATCTCCTACTGAGGAAGTTTCGTTGAAGCTTCATTTGATGTGGAAAATATAGCTAGTCTTGGAGCATGCACCGGAGAACAACAGACAGACACCCTTAAATAGCGGCCCACACAATTAATGCGCACTAACTTGTTGTGCATGATTCTGAAAATAAAAGCAAAGACGGGGTTTTTGACGTGCATTTCGCTGCTTTGCTGCATGCACTGGAATCTCAAGCACAATATAGGGTAGACTTATTTCAATTGACATGGTAAACTCCTACACCATAATTTTTTATTTTTAGAAATTATTTAAAAACAATATAGGAAATTGGATAGATTGCACTAATATTTTAATTCCATAGAAAGGACCGTTTTTATGCCATTATAAAGGTATTAGAAATAATCTTAAATTTGGTGGAGGGAAAGAAACGCGTCTAGGTTGGTGGTTCTATGAGAGGAAAGAGAAAGATCTAGAACTTTGCCTCTCTGAAGGGAAGCCCTACTGAAATGTCATGTCGCGCTCGTGTCTGTGCCAATCCATGCACATGAAGGCTAAACAGAGAAAGAGAGAGTTGTATACCAAATAGTGTTGTAAATATGGTTAATCCATACACATGAAAGTCTTAAATTAATTGCAATAGGAAGCAAATTAGTAACAGTGGTACACTAGTTCACTATGCATCTCAAGAAAAGCAAAATTAGTAGAATCAATGTAGCAATACGAAGGAAACTGGTTCACTATGCATCTCAAGAGAAGCAATTTAGTAGAATCAAATTAGTAACAGTGGTACACTGGTTCACTATGCATCTCAAAGAAGCAAATTAATATAATCAACTTTTGTGAGTTACCTGATGTCCAGGTAGCCATTGGTGGGGTTCTGGGCGATTTTTTTCGGCTAGTGACTTGGGGTCCTTTTTGAGAGGCGATTTGATCTGTGTTGAGACCTTTTGGTCTTCTTCTTGTTAATAAAGCAGGGCACAACTTTCTGGATTGGCACAGGCACGAGTGCGACATGACATTTCTGCCAAGAACTTTCTCTTTCTCTTTTGTTTCATTTCTCATGTGTTGAGAACCCACAAACTCTAAAAGATTAAGATCTAGTTCTCTTGAAAGATAGGAATTAAGAGCAAGCAAGTTAGTACTCTCTAGCAAAAGGAATATTTGGTTTCTAATTAATTTCTTGGTGGATACCGTGGATGACTTCTACTTTGGAGTCTCATCTTAGTGCAAGGCATTCTAGGTCACGCACACATCAACCACCAAGGCGCTGCAAGGCATCAATCACCATTAACATCAATAAAGAGGTGGAGGCTACAACCCTACAACTCAAGGACCTTCATTTCTTGTTTGAGACAAGAAACAAAAGGTATGATATTGATGATTTGGAAATTAATTTTGGTTTGATCTCAATCGCACATGATGATCTATTTGGTACTTTTTTTTTAAAAAAATTTGAAATTCTGCTGCCTTAAGTACCAAAAAACCCAACAGAAAGATCTGGAAAGAAAAGAGGATGGGGATCGAAAATTTTAAAAATGATTAAATCGCCTCAATGAAGAAGAGACTCTTTATTTAAGGTCGTGCGGAGGTTGGAACGGTTAAGAAACCTTATCTAAACTTTTGACTAAAAAGTGGGTACAAAAGGCTGAGTACTAAAACATTTTCTCTAATTAATATATTATTGCCGTAGAATGTAACTTTACTATGTTAAATCCAATTTTTTTAATTAATAACAGTAAATAATCAAATTAAAAAAAAATTAATATCAGTTTATGAATAATTTCAAAAACAACATTTCTGCTATATAATTCAGCGAAAATTAAAATCAATTCCGCTGGATTATTCAATAATTCAGGAATTGTGTAGAATATTATAAATTGACTTTTCTGTTTTTTATATTAAAATTTTAGAACCGAATGTTGAATTGATTTTTTTAATATAAAAAGTCATAATTACTTTTTTTCATTAAACTATTTGAATATTTTATTAGAACGTTATATTTTAATATAAATTTAGAATTTTAATTGAGACTAATTTTGTTCGATTATCCAGAAAAAATGTCATATTTTGAATTTTTCATAATTGATGTCAAATTATCTAATTTATTTATTTTTAATGTTATTAATAAAATTCCGGTTACAAATACGTTAGAAACAAGTTCCTGCCAGTGAAATAGTTCATAAATGTTATAACCCGTATAATTTAATTACTTAATTAACCAAATAATTAAAAGTTCAGCTAATTAAAATTTTAAATTAACTAGTTAGGCTAAATAAAAGTTAATTAATTTTGTAGACGAGTTGATATCCGTTAATTATATGGTTCAAATTAAATAATTGGAATTTCACTTTTTAAAAATTTTAGACTTGTTAATTTATTCCTGAAATTTAATTAGACGAATAAAATAATTGAACGGATGTAGACGCATATTTATGGTAACAATGGCCTCGATCATGTTTTAGGAGATTAAATCGAATAAGTTGAACAAAGGACTCGTTACGCGAACGACTACCCGAAATTGGAATACAAAATCTTTAGAAATGGAAATTTTGGATTTTAGTTGACTAGGCCTCTTCTCCTTCTGGCGACAACAGAACAACTCACCCTTTATTTTTGTCTTTCTTCTTCGCTGGCGATAGAACCATTCATTCCGATATTTCTCTCCGCTCTCCCTCTATTCCGCTGCCGATTGAGCTAACCCTAACCCTCCTCTGCCGCTACCTCTCTTCCCCCGATCTCTCACTCCCTCCTTTACTCTCTATTACTCACTGCCTTCGGGCCTCCTTCCTTGTGCCTTGAACTATTTCGGTTTCGCTTTCCATTTTTTTCCCGCGCCCTCTGTGCTGGTTTTGGCGACCCGATACTCGGTGCTTGCTGGTGAGTCTCGGTTGCGACTCTATTGCTTTCGGTGATTACTTAGTGCTGTCGGTTCTTGCGATTGGCTCTTCTCTCGGGTAACCCTAAAACTCACTAATTCGGTTTTGCCTTGTGGCTTGCGGCTGATGCTTTGATCTGTGGCCTTCGTGCCATTTCACTTGACTTGTGGCCTTCGAGTTTGTTTTGCTATCGCTGGCCGTGAGCCTTGCTGTTGATTGTGGCCTATGTGCCTTCTTGTCTGACCTGCGGCTTTGAGCCTTTTTCTGTGACTTGCGGCCCTCGTGCCTTGTGTAGTTTGACTTGTGCTGTTGCTGGTACTACCCCTCTGTGGCTGTTGCCTTGATTTTGTTTGGATTACCTTGCCCTTTTCTTTGTTGGGCTTGCTGTCTCTGATTGCTGGTTGATATGTATATGGAGCTGTACCAGTTGGTACAGCCCAGTGTTGCCACTGGTACCGAATCTCAAAACTGACCTTGAAATGACAGGGACCTTATTGGAAAATAAGTGGATTGAATTGTAAATTTTAGGCCCTTGCGTAAATAAAATTAAATCGGGTTCTAAAATGCAAATGTGGATTTCATATTGAATTTTGGGCTTTGGGCCTTAGCTAATTAATTGGAAATTGGGCCTTTTGTCTTTTCTGTTGGGCTTGACCGAAATCAAATTAAAGGGGCTCGGCCTTGATTATATTATTGATTTGGGTTTTAGACCCAAACCGAACCAACATATAATTATGGTTACTTTTAAATTGGACTTGTAAATTTATATGAATTGAAATATAGCCCAATCTTGATCGGGTTGTACAAACCCAAAATTGATAAGTTAGAGCACGAGATTAAATTACCAAAGATTGAATTAGAATTACGAGAATGTAGGAAGTAATTAAAAAGCACGGTTTGGACTTAAATTAAAATAGTTTAACACATTTAAATTAAATAGGATTTTAATAAAATAATGAATTAAGTAGTTAGGATTTTTAAAAATATTAGTTAAGTAAATATTTAGATTAAATCAAGTGTAGTTTTAAATAAGGTAAATAAATTATAAATAAAATATGTTGTTAATTAATAAAGAACAATTAATTAACAACATATTAACGCTTTCGAATCATTACGAGTACAAAATTTTACTAAATAGAATAATTAGATAATCATGTATTAAATTATATTTAAATTAATTGACTTGCACAAATTAGTAAGAATAATTCGTACGATTCTAGAAACTTTATAATAATTAAGTACTACACTTATTAATTACGTACTTAGGATTTAAAATAAATTGTAGTTAACTTAATTAGGAAAATTATTTATAGTGCAAGTATTAATTAGGGACTTAATAATAACTAATTAAATTACGTCGATTATACCTTACGTATGTTATCGTAAAAATACACAAATACATTATCTAAGTAGTTAATTAATTAGATAAGCAGTTTATCTTCAAATTAAAGTATAACAAATGATTTAAGTACATTAGATTAATTTAATTAGATTCGAACCTTAGTTAATTAATTAACTAAATACCAACACTTAGTCAAAATAATCAAACTGGGTAATAAGGGTTACGAATACCTAGTGTAGACTCTAATTAAGTTACGACTAAATTACAGGTCAGCCGACCTACACCGAGTTTGATCCGTGGTCCGATCCCGCTGACGGTTACACCGGAGCAGGTGCGGATTGTGCAGATTACGGTGATCGCTAGCGCTAGCGCTTTCTACCCCTACAGCTATCAGGTGTGGGATATCTGTATTTTTCTTTCGTGGCGTACTCTCACCAGTCGACCACTTGACCTGACATCTGTACTTTAAATTTTGTAGTTGCATTAGAGCATGTTTAATCCTTTCTGAACTGTAAATTAGGATTTGCATAACCCCTTTTAAATTGAAAATTTAATGCTTTCTTAGGAGTAGTGTAATTTAATTAATAATATATTAGGATACTAGTTGTCCCCTTCTCGTAGAGGACAACATATTATCGTAGTTAAGCATGTGCATTGGTGAGCGTGAGATAGAAGACCGAATGACTGCTTTCCGTCACGTAGGCATGGGATGCGTGACGGTTTGTGGGTCATTGGGCTGAGGGGTCACTTGATCCCTTAGAGGTCTTACTAGGATTATTATTATTATATGCATGAGCTTGGTAGTATATCATTTTCGATCATTTTACATTTTGTGCGGACCGATCACGAGTCCGGAGACGATTCGGGAGCTATCCCCTCCTACATTAGGAGCTACTTGCCTAGTACGGCTGCCGAGGTTGCGGTGGCAGATTTTATTTTTGTTGTTATGGGCCGCTCACGAGCCCTTGTCCCATTGATCTGGCCGGATGGTGGAGTTTCGTCTCTGCACATGAGGAGACGAATTGACTTATTCTTACGCATTGCTTGTAGTTTTCTCCTATTTTATATGTTTGGTGATGAATCGTCTTAGAGAAGGAAAACACATGGAATTAAGTGTAACCATCGGCTAGCGTGCACCAGCCTACGGGTTGAAGTAATTGGGGCAAAGCTCGATGTCCTTAGGCATCGGGTACCTTTGCTCCTCTGATCGCAGTCCTTGGATGTTACACGAATTTCGATATAACCATCGGCTAGCGTGCACCAGCCTACGGGTTGAAGTAATTGGGGCAAAGCTCGATGTCATTAGGCATCGGGTATCTTTGCCCCTCTGATCGCAGTCCTTGTGTTATGTCACTTTTGAGATACAAATTCAATTTGATTGAACTGGGCACGGCACGGGGTGACAAAAATTATCCGTACTATTACTATATCAATTTGTACACACAGTACCTATTGTACTGGACTTCGGTTGAGTATAATATTGATCCTCAGATTTTATTTTGGGAACTTTGGCATTTTGGCATAATAGGATAATCACATCATGTCATCTATTATATGTATATTTTTCTTTTGTAGTACTATGATAGGTTTTAATTTCTGTAGCATATGCATTAAAAGTGAATTACCGACTTTACGTAGATTTCGAATTAAAATGTGCTTTGACTTAAGAGGATCCCTGAAGGGATAATACTGGGTCACATACTGGGCGATCATTCGCTCATCCCCTCCTTTTTATGGATGTGGGCAGGTACAGAGTCTGACGGTCCGCAGCAGGAGGCGTCAGGAGCTGTCCTCGACGGTCACATCACTTGATATAGATTAGGGGCTTTTGTTTAGGATTTTGCGAGTCCAATGTTTTGTTATATATATTGGACTCAATAGATCATGTATCTCTTTTGATTAGTCATGTTTATTTTATCCCGAGGTGGATTGTATGGATGTGTGTATATGTATGTTTATTTGATATTTATGACTATTGCTTGTTTGTATTATATTGCTTCCGCTGTTGTTTGATTATTATATTGTTTAGCCTTGCGTGTTTATTGATGATTAGACACGAGGCGGGGATTTGATCATATCCTAATCCAGAAATCCTGGTTTGGGGTGTGACATCCTTTGGGTGGTATCAGAGCCAGGTTTATCGTAATCCTTCGTACGATAAACCGAATACCATTCAATAAGCAAATGGGAAGCAAAGTCATAAATTGATAAACATTAATATATGTATACGAGTCAAAGCACTTGATCGATACTTTAAATAGTATCTCACGTAGACATCGACAATCGACCTTCATCCTATCTTACGTTCGATATACTCTACTAAAGCGAAATCGTATTCGTCATTTTGCTCCACCTGTATGAGGTGGATTTACAAGAAATATTTACGATCACAGGATTATCTTCACGATTTACTTTACCTTCAATCCAAATTATTACACCCGTGACTAAGTTCGAGTGGACAGCTACGCGATATAAGTCCTGAAACACTCAGGAGGCGGTTCGTCACCTCGATTATCGACCTTAAGAACTTGAAGCAGATATTCGTGTACAAGGATGGAGGAGACTCGAACTGGCTAAGAACTATGACCTGGAGACCCGATGTTACCTCGAGAATGCCAACATAGTTAATACGCTAACGTTTTAGATTATAAGAACCAAGTATATTGTGTGACTTAATATGCGAGTAACGCTTCATCACGGCCACCAATAGTTCATTTCAAGCCATCCATAGTGCGAGGTCACAATGCCACTTCTTGTAGTGCCACGTGCTTACCCCGAAGAGTAGCGGAATATAATCGAGAAGGTTTATCGTAGAGCGTTACAGGCAGCCAGTCTCCACCCTCTCCGCCATCATCACCAATCTCGTCCCATCCGCCACCACATCGAGAGGAGTATGGACTTGACGCAGTTGTGCAACAGTCTCCTTCGACTTGTTATTTTCCACCCGAGGGACTGGTAGTAGCTCATCTCCTCCACTGCAACTATCTACAGAAGATCTGCGTGTACTTTCTCGTTAACTGTTCAAACGCAAAAAAGGGTTCGTCTTAACACCTCGATACTTCAGCCTTCTTCTCTGCAGTGACGATCGAACAAGTTCCAATTGATTTCTCTCTGAGAGAAATGTCTGGAGAAAAACGTCGTTTGAATCGAACTACCGTCTGTACGGATTTTAACTCCAACTATCAAAAATAATTTGAAATATAGTGATAATGTCCTAAACCATCGATATGACATTTCATTTGACTAAATCCAATTTGACTCAAACCACGATCATTCCCTAGGAGTTGATTCCTATATTTTAGTTGAATGTTGGGCTGACCGTTAACGCAACCCCTCTCGCTACTTCAATTCTTCCTAATCATCATTCGAAATCCAAAATTTGAAACTCAATGCTAGTGCACGAATCCTTATTTAACCATGAATCCTTGATATGTGTTATTTCCGTTATGATTTGATTCAATATTATGCCCTAAGGAAACTTATTCCATGTTATTCCAACCTTGCTTGAATTGTAATAATGTGACTATTCTTGGTTACAACTTAATCTTCCGAGCACTACATTTGTTGCCAACTCTAGAAAACGTGTCGTTTATTTGACCGTTTGAAATTCTATCTAATTCAATTATATCCGCTTTACTCCGTTGGAAATTATTCGATCAAATTTCGATTGATTATTCCGAATGAAATTAATTAAACTTGATTCTATATTTACCCTAAGTGTATAGGGTTGAGCTAAACAATATCAAATTAAATTAAATTAAACAATTCCCCGTGTGTTAAGGAGCAATTTTCATTCCATTTGAACTTAAGCATACAATTACTCTCCAAATTTGGAAAATTTAGTTCTCCTACTTAACTCCTGGGCCAAATTATCAATTTTGTCAAGTCTGTTGTTCAACTAGTTTAAGTATCTAAATTCAATGTGATCCGCTTCCATCAACATATTCATTGACAAGCATTATTGATTCTGATTAAACTTGAAGTAAATTATGTCTTAACTACTTCTAAGACAGTTCTATTTGAGTGATTCAACGTAACTTACGTCCCTGCCATTTCCCAAATTAATTAATCTAAATTAAATCATCTAGAATCGATCTCCTTTGTCCTATGTAAATGGATCAGTTATATGATTAAATTGGTTCTAAAAGGTCCTCCCTATGGCGCATTTCAAGGTTCCCTTTTTGCAGCTTTGATCGGGTTCAGCAAGCGGAATTCTCTCACTTCTCTTTCAATATTAATGAATTATTTACCTATATTCTGTGTGCCTATTAATCACAAATACAACTCCTACCTTAAAACTTCATTCCTTGAAATCTAATCCTCGTTTGAATAATGAATTTCTCCCTTAACTCAATTAAAGTGGACATGTCCTTTGATTTCAACCCGAAACCCTTCTCAAAATTTCGAAAGACTTTCCGTTAAATAGAGACCAAGTGGAATTGATTATCGGGTTGAAGTTGAGTAAATTCATTTCGTCATTTTAAAACCTTAATTCGTCATCTAAATTAAATCATATCGCTTTGAATATGCTTAGCCCCTTCTTGCTATCAATCCGATGAAGCTCATCGCATGACCATATTGTAAGATTTCCAACAAATTGGAATTTATGACTCCTAAACTCTATATACCCTTTTTGAGTTCCTGAATCAAACTTAGCTCGGGTTATTCGAATAAACTGAGCTTGACGAAGTCGTTCTTGATCTTACATAAATTAACAAAATTAATTGATTGACCCGATTTAGATTCTGTTCATTCCCTAAAAGCTTCAATACGCTATACTAATTGTTGAAGTTTCTTACCCTCTCGACATTCTTACACCCTTGTTTTAGAAACTTGGTAACTCATCTGCATAACTTAAAATCGACGCATTTGAAGGCCTTACGTCCCCACGTTGACTTGGAAAGTCGAGAGTGAAACTTATATTGAAGCGCTCAACTACGTACTACGAACTACGAACCTCGTCGAAGACATAATGTAGGGACAAAACAAAGCCACGAAGAACATATCAGAGCACAAATGCTATCAGGAACATGCGTAAGAAAAGACGTAAACGCTAAGAAATCAGCTCCAGTGACCATTTAATTGACGCGACTTGCGCATGGAGTGCACCACAACGAATAGCGTGATGCTACTCGAAATTCACCTTTTACGAATGATCTTTTCGTTTCGGGACGAAACTTTTTATTAGGGGGGGGAGAATGTTATAACCCGTATAATTTAATTACTTAATTAACCAAATAATTAAAAGTTCAGCTAATTAAAATTTTAAATTAACTAGTTAGGCTAAATAAAAGTTAATTAATTTTGTAGACGAGTTGATATCCGTTAATTATATGGTTCAAATTAAATAATTGGAATTTCACTTTTTAAAAATTTTAGACTTGTTAATTTATTCCTGAAATTTAATTAGACGAATAAAATAATTGAACGGATGTAGACGCATATTTATGGTAACAATGGCCTCGATCATGTTTTAGGAGATTAAATCGAATAAGTTGAACAAAGGACTCGTTACGCGAACGACTACCCGAAATTGGAATACAAAATCTTTAGAAATGGAAATTTTGGATTTTAGTTGACTAGGCCTCTTCTCCTTCTGGCGACAACAGAACAACTCACCCTTTATTTTTGTCTTTCTTCTTCGCTGGCGATAGAACCATTCATTCCGATATTTCTCTCCGCTCTCCCTCTATTCCGCTGCCGATTGAGCTAACCCTAACCCTCCTCTGCCGCTACCTCTCTTCCCCCGATCTCTCACTCCCTCCTTTACTCTCTATTACTCACTGCCTTCGGGCCTCCTTCCTTGTGCCTTGAACTATTTCGGTTTCGCTTTCCATTTTTTTCCCGCGCCCTCTGTGCTGGTTTTGGCGACCCGATACTCGGTGCTTGCTGGTGAGTCTCGGTTGCGACTCTATTGCTTTCGGTGATTACTTAGTGCTGTCGGTTCTTGCGATTGGCTCTTCTCTCGGGTAACCCTAAAACTCACTAATTCGGTTTTGCCTTGTGGCTTGCGGCTGATGCTTTGATCTGTGGCCTTCGTGCCATTTCACTTGACTTGTGGCCTTCGAGTTTGTTTTGCTATCGCTGGCCGTGAGCCTTGCTGTTGATTGTGGCCTATGTGCCTTCTTGTCTGACCTGCGGCTTTGAGCCTTTTTCTGTGACTTGCGGCCCTCGTGCCTTGTGTAGTTTGACTTGTGCTGTTGCTGGTACTACCCCTCTGTGGCTGTTGCCTTGATTTTGTTTGGATTACCTTGCCCTTTTCTTTGTTGGGCTTGCTGTCTCTGATTGCTGGTTGATATGTATATGGAGCTGTACCAGTTGGTACAGCCCAGTGTTGCCACTGGTACCGAATCTCAAAACTGACCTTGAAATGACAGGGACCTTATTGGAAAATAAGTGGATTGAATTGTAAATTTTAGGCCCTTGCGTAAATAAAATTAAATCGGGTTCTAAAATGCAAATGTGGATTTCATATTGAATTTTGGGCTTTGGGCCTTATCTAATTAATTGGAAATTGGGCCTTTTGTCTTTTCTGTTGGGCTTGACCGAAATCAAATTAAAGGGGCTCGGCCTTGATTATATTATTGATTTGGGTTTTAGACCCAAACCGAACCAACATATAATTATGGTTACTTTTAAATTGGACTTGTAAATTTATATGAATTGAAATATAGCCCAATCTTGATCGGGTTGTACAAACCCAAAATTGATAAGTTAGAGCACGAGATTAAATTACCAAAGATTGAATTAGAATTACGAGAATGTAGGAAGTAATTAAAAAGCACGGTTTGGACTTAAATTAAAATAGTTTAACACATTTAAATTAAATAGGATTTTAATAAAATAATGAATTAAGTAGTTAGGATTTTTAAAAATATTAGTTAAGTAAATATTTAGATTAAATCAAGTGTAGTTTTAAATAAGGTAAATAAATTATAAATAAAATATGTTGTTAATTAATAAAGAACAATTAATTAACAACATATTAACGCTTTCGAATCATTACGAGTACAAAATTTTACTAAATAGAATAATTAGATAATCATGTATTAAATTATATTTAAATTAATTGACTTGCACAAATTAGTAAGAATAATTCGTACGATTCTAGAAACTTTATAATAATTAAGTACTACACTTATTAATTACGTACTTAGGATTTAAAATAAATTGTAGTTAACTTAATTAGGAAAATTATTTATAGTGCAAGTATTAATTAGGGACTTAATAATAACTAATTAAATTACGTCGATTATACCTTACGTATGTTATCGTAAAAATACACAAATACATTATCTAAGTAGTTAATTAATTAGATAAGCAGTTTATCTTCAAATTAAAGTATAACAAATGATTTAAGTACATTAGATTAATTTAATTAGATTCGAACCTTAGTTAATTAATTAACTAAATACCAACACTTAGTCAAAATAATCAAACTGGGTAATAAGGGTTACGAATACCTAGTGTAGACTCTAATTAAGTTACGACTAAATTACAGGTCAGCCGACCTACACCGAGTTTGATCCGTGGTCCGATCCCGCTGACGGTTACACCGGAGCAGGTGCGGATTGTGCAGATTACGGTGATCGCTAGCGCTAGCGCTTTCTACCCCTACAGCTATCAGGTGTGGGATATCTGTATTTTTCTTTCGTGGCGTACTCTCACCAGTCGACCACTTGACCTGACATCTGTACTTTAAATTTTGTAGTTGCATTAGAGCATGTTTAATCCTTTCTGAACTGTAAATTAGGATTTGCATAACCCCTTTTAAATTGAAAATTTAATGCTTTCTTAGGAGTAGTGTAATTTAATTAATAATATATTAGGATACTAGTTGTCCCCTTCTCGTAGAGGACAACATATTATCGTAGTTAAGCATGTGCATTGGTGAGCGTGAGATAGAAGACCGAATGACTGCTTTCCGTCACGTAGGCATGGGATGCGTGACGGTTTGTGGGTCATTGGGCTGAGGGGTCACTTGATCCCTTAGAGGTCTTACTAGGATTATTATTATTATATGCATGAGCTTGGTAGTATATCATTTTCGATCATTTTACATTTTGTGCGGACCGATCACGAGTCCGGAGACGATTCGGGAGCTATCCCCTCCTACATTAGGAGCTACTTGCCTAGTACGGCTGCCGAGGTTGCGGTGGCAGATTTTATTTTTGTTGTTATGGGCCGCTCACGAGCCCTTGTCCCATTGATCTGGCCGGATGGTGGAGTTTCGTCTCTGCACATGAGGAGACGAATTGACTTATTCTTACGCATTGCTTGTAGTTTTCTCCTATTTTATATGTTTGGTGATGAATCGTCTTAGAGAAGGAAAACACATGGAATTAAGTGTAACCATCGGCTAGCGTGCACCAGCCTACGGGTTGAAGTAATTGGGGCAAAGCTCGATGTCCTTAGGCATCGGGTACCTTTGCTCCTCTGATCGCAGTCCTTGGATGTTACACGAATTTCGATATAACCATCGGCTAGCGTGCACCAGCCTACGGGTTGAAGTAATTGGGGCAAAGCTCGATGTCATTAGGCATCGGGTATCTTTGCCCCTCTGATCGCAGTCCTTGTGTTATGTCACTTTTGAGATACAAATTCAATTTGATTGAACTGGGCACGGCACGGGGTGACAAAAATTATCCGTACTATTACTATATCAATTTGTACACACAGTACCTATTGTACTGGACTTCGGTTGAGTATAATATTGATCCTCAGATTTTATTTTGGGAACTTTGGCATTTTGGCATAATAGGATAATCACATCATGTCATCTATTATATGTATATTTTTCTTTTGTAGTACTATGATAGGTTTTAATTTCTGTAGCATATGCATTAAAAGTGAATTACCGACTTTACGTAGATTTCGAATTAAAATGTGCTTTGACTTAAGAGGATCCCTGAAGGGATAATACTGGGTCACATACTGGGCGATCATTCGCTCATCCCCTCCTTTTTATGGATGTGGGCAGGTACAGAGTCTGACGGTCCGCAGCAGGAGGCGTCAGGAGCTGTCCTCGACGGTCACATCACTTGATATAGATTAGGGGCTTTTGTTTAGGATTTTGCGAGTCCAATGTTTTGTTATATATATTGGACTCAATAGATCATGTATCTCTTTTGATTAGTCATGTTTATTTTATCCCGAGGTGGATTGTATGGATGTGTGTATATGTATGTTTATTTGATATTTATGACTATTGCTTGTTTGTATTATATTGCTTCCGCTGTTGTTTGATTATTATATTGTTTAGCCTTGCGTGTTTATTGATGATTAGACACGAGGCGGGGATTTGATCATATCCTAATCCAGAAATCCTGGTTTGGGGTGTGACATCCTTTGGGTGGTATCAGAGCCAGGTTTATCGTAATCCTTCGTACGATAAACCGAATACCATTCAATAAGCAAATGGGAAGCAAAGTCATAAATTGATAAACATTAATATATGTATACGAGTCAAAGCACTTGATCGATACTTTAAATAGTATCTCACGTAGACATCGACAATCGACCTTCATCCTATCTTACGTTCGATATACTCTACTAAAGCGAAATCGTATTCGTCATTTTGCTCCACCTGTATGAGGTGGATTTACAAGAAATATTTACGATCACAGGATTATCTTCACGATTTACTTTACCTTCAATCCAAATTATTACACCCGTGACTAAGTTCGAGTGGACAGCTACGCGATATAAGTCCTGAAACACTCAGGAGGCGGTTCGTCACCTCGATTATCGACCTTAAGAACTTGAAGCAGATATTCGTGTACAAGGATGGAGGAGACTCGAACTGGCTAAGAACTATGACCTGGAGACCCGATGTTACCTCGAGAATGCCAACATAGTTAATACACTAACGTTTTAGATTATAAGAACCAAGTATATTGTGTGACTTAATATAGGAGTAACGCTTCATCATGCCACCTATGGTTCATTCCAGCCATCCATAGTGCGAGGTCACAATGCCACTTCTTGTAGTGCCACGTGCTTACCCCGAAGAGTAGCGGAATATAATAGAGAAGGTTTACCGCTAGAGCGTTACAGGCAGACACGTCTCCACCCTCTCCGCCATCATCGCCAACCGTCGCATCCGCCACCACATCGAGAGGAGTATGGACTCGACGCAGTTGTGCGACAGTCTCCTTCGACTTGTTATTTTCCACCCGAGGGACTGGTAGTAGCTCATCTCCTCCACTGCGACTATCTACAGAAGATCTGCGTGTACTTTCTCGTTAACTGTCCAAACGCAAAAAAAAAAACGGGTTCGTCTTAACACCTCGATACTTCAGCCTTCTTCTCTGCAGTGACGATCGAACAAGTTCCAATTGATTTCTCTCTGAGAGAAATGTCTGGAGAAAAACGTCGTTTGAATCGAACTACCTGTCTGTACGGATTTTAACTCCAACTATCAAAAATAATTTGAAATATAGTGATAATGTCCTAAACCATCGATATGACATTTCATTTAACTAAATCCAATTTGACTCAAACCACGATCATTCCCTAGGAGTTGATTCCTGTATTTTAGTTGAATGTTGGGCTGACCGTTAACTAAACCCCTCTCGCTACTTCAATTCTTCCTAATCATCATTCGAAATCCAAAATTTGAAACTCAATGCTAGTGCACGAACCCTTATCTAACCATGAATGCTTGATATGTGTTATTTCCGTTATGATTTGATTCAATATTATGCCCTAAGGAAACTTATTCCATGTTATTCCAACCTTGCTTGAATTGTAATAATGTGACTATTCTTGGTTACAACTTAATCTTCCGAGCACTACATTTGTTGCCAACTCTAGAAAACGTGTCGTTTATTTGACCGTTTGAAATTCTATCTAATTCAATTATATCCGCTTTACTCCGTTGGAAATTATTCGATCAAATTTCGATTGATTATTCCGAATGAAATTAATTAAACTTGATTCTATATTTACCCTAAGTGTATAGGGTTGAGCTAGACAATATCAAATTAAATTAAATTAAACAATTCCCCGTGTGTTAAGGAGCAATTTTCATTCCATTTGAACTTAAGCATACAATTACTCTCCAAATTTGGAAAATTTAGTTCTCCTACTTAACTCCTTGGCTAAATTATCAATTTATCAAGTCTTTCAACTAGTTTAAGTATCTAAATTCAATGTGATCCGCTTCCATCAATATATTCATTGACAAGCATTATTTGATTCTGATTAAACTTGAAGTATATTATGTCTTAACTACTTCTAAGACAGTTCTATTCGAGTGATTCAACGTAACTTACGTCCCTGCCATTTCCCAAATTAATCAATCTAAATAAAATCATCTAGAATCGTTCTCCCTTGTCCCATATAAATGGATCAGTTATATGATTAATTTGGTTCTGAAAGATCCTCCCTATGACGCACTTCAAGGTTCCCTTTTTGCAGCTTTGATAGGGGTTCAGCAAGTGGAATTCTCTCACTTCTCTTTCAATATTAATGAATTATTTACCTATATTCGGTGTGCCTATTAATAACAAATACAACTCCTACCTTAAAACGTCATTCCTTGAAATCTAATCCTCGTTTGAATAATGAATTTCTCCCTTAACTCAATTAAAGGGACATGTCCTTTGATTTCAACCCGAAACCCTTCTCAAAATTTCGAAGACTTTCCGTTAAATAGAGACCAAGTGGAATTGATTATCGGGTTGAAGTGAGTAAATTCATTTCGTCATTTTAAAACCTTAATTCGTCATCTAAATTAAATTACATCGCTCTGAATATGCTTAACCCTTCTTGCTATCAATCCGTTGAAGCTCAACGCAGGACCATATTGTATGATTTTCCAACAAATTGGAATTTATGACTCCTAAACTCTATATACCCTTTTGAGTTCCTGAATCAAACTTAGCTCGGGTTATTCGAATAAACTGAGCTTGACGAAGTCGTTCTTGATCTTACATAAATTAACAAAATTAATTGATTGACCCGATTCAGATTCTGTTCAGTCCCTAAAAGCTTCAATACACTATACTAATTGTTGGACATTTCTTACCCTCTCGACGTTCTTACACCCGTGTGTTAGACACTTGGTAACTCATCTGCGTAACTTAAAATCGACGCGTTTGAAGGCCTTACGTCCCCACGTTGACTTGGAAAGTCGAGAGTGAAACTTATATTGAAGCGCTCAACTACTTACTACGAACTACGACCATCGTCGAAGACATAATGTAGGGACCAAACAAAGCCGCGAAGAACATGTCAGATCACAAATCCTATCAGGAACATGCGTAAGAAAAGACGTAAACGCTAAGAATCAGCTCCAGTGACTATTTAATTGACGCGACCTTGCGCATGGAGTGCACCACAACGAATAGCGTGACGCTACTCGAAATTCACCTTTACGAATGATCTTTTCGTTTCGGGACGGAACTTTTATTAGGGGGGAGAATGTTATAACCCGTATAATTTAATTACTTAATTAACCAAATAATGAAAAGTTCAGCTAATTAAAATTTTAAATTAACTAGTTAGGCTAAATAAAAGTTAATTAATTTTGTAGACGAGTTGATATCCGTTAATTATATGGTTCAAATTAATAATTGGAATTTCACTTTTTAAAAATTTTAGACTTGTTAATTTATTCCTGAAATTTAATTAGCACGAATAAAATAATTGAACGGATGTAGACGCATATTTATGGTAAACAAGGCCGCGATCATGTTTTTAGGAGATTAAATCGAATAAGTTGAACAAAGGACTCGTTACCGAACGACTACCCGAAATTGGAATACAAAATCTTAGAAATGGAAATTTTGGATTTTAGTTGACTAGGCCTCTTCTCTCCTTCTGGCGACAACAGAACAACTCACACCTTTATTTTGTCGTTCTTCTTCGCTGGCGATAGAACCATTCATTCCGATATTTCTCTCCGCTCTCCCTCTATTCCGCTGCCGATTGAGCTAACCCTAACCCTCCTCTGCCGCTACCGTCTCTTCCCCCGATCTCTCACTCCTATCCTTTACTCTCTATTACTCACTGCCTTCGGGCCTCCTTCCTTGTGCCTTGAACTATTTCGGTTTCGCTTTCCATTTTTTTCCCGAGCCCTCTGTGCTGGTTTTGGGCGACCCGATCCTCGGTGCTTGCTGGTGAGTCTCGGTTGCGACTCTATTGCTTTCGGTGATTACTTAGTGCTGTCGGTTCTTGCGATTGGCTCTTCTCTCGGGTAACCCTAAAACTCACTAATTCGGTTTTGCCTTGTGGCTTGCGGCTGATGCTATTGATCTGTGGCCTTCGTGCCATTTCACTTGACTTGTGGCCTTCGAGTTTGTTTTGCTATCGCTGGCCGTGAGCCTTGCTGTTGATTGTGGCCTATTGTGCCTTCTGTCTGACCTGCGGCTTTGAGCCTTTTCTGTGACTGCGGCCTCGTGCCTTGTGTAGTTTGACTTGTGCTGTTGCTGGTACTACCCCTATGTGGCTGTGCCTTGATTTTGTTTGGATACCTTGCCCTTTTCTTTGTTGGCTTGCTGTCTATGATTGCTGGTTGATATATATGGAGCTGTACAGTTGGTACAGCCAGGTGCCATGGTACGAATCTCAAAACTGACCTTGAAATGACAGGGACCTTATTGGAAAATAAGTGGATGAATTGTAAATTTTAGCCCTTGCGTAAATAAAATTAAATGGGTTCTAAAAGATGCAAATGTGGATTTCATATTGAATTTGGGCTTTGGGCCTTATCTAATTAATTGGAAATTGGGCCTTTTGTCTTTCTGTTGGGCTGACCGAAATCAAATTAAAGGGGCTCGGCCTGATTATATTATGATTTGGGTTTTAGACCCAAACCGAACCAACATATAATTATGGTTACTTTTAAATTGGACTTGTAAATTTATATGAATTGAAAATAGCCCAATCTGATCGGGTGTACAAACCCAAAATTGATAAGTTAGAGCACGAGATTAAATTACGAAGATTGAATAGAATTACGAGAATGTAGGAAGTAATTAAAAAGCACGGTTGGACTTAAATTAAAATAGTTTAACACATTTAAATTAAATAGGATTTTAATAAAATAATGAATTAAATAGTTAGGATTTTTAAAAATATTAGTTAAGTAAATATTTAGATTAAATCAAATGTAGTTTTAAATAAGGTAAAAATTATAAATAAAACTAGTTGTTATTATAAAGAACAATTAATTAACAACATATTAACGC
>JAJGRW010002165.1:0-14802 GCA_025461045.1 Carex parvula | reverse complement strand
GCTGCCATTGTAACAAAGGCATCGAACAATGGTTCATGACCCACTTTTTTATTATAAGTGATAACCCACTTTTTAATGAATATGGACCATACTTATTGACAGTTAACTATATGCTAATAGAATTTACAGAACTTGTAAATATGATTATATATTCAATTCCTTACACGAAATCTAAATTGTGACAGCTACTGAAAATCATGTTAAGCAGTTCGGATCAACTGTTTATACTTTGAAAATGGAAATATTGATCGATAGTACGGACCAATATGTGCCATTCATAGTACCATAGCCTCACTCTTCATCTTTTATCTATTTTCTTCGCATTGGTGATTTGCATTTTTATTTGTATGATTTATTGTAGATCGAAGATGTACAAGTCGCGCCTGAACGGTCTTGGATAGCAGAGCAAACGATTGCACTTAGCTAAAGCTGCTTTGCTAATTGGGTCTTTTGTGCTTCATTTGAGAGAAAAATAACTGGGATAAAAATATAGTTCATCCCAGATGAGGTGAACATGTAGAACATATTTTTTTTCAATATATCATGTGAAATTTTCATGACCTGTATTTTTTTTTTGTTTCTCAGCTATATTACATGAGTCTGAATGTCTGATACAATTTTTTGTAGCAACTAAAAACACGAATAATGATAAATGAGTCCTGTATGCAGAAAATATAAATTATTTTTGAGTAAATAGTATATCATATCATGTTTTCCAAGTGTTAAACAAGTCTTAGTAATTTTGGTGTGCCGAGTGTTAGACGTACACGTGTATACTTTAAGAATATAATGATGTATTTATGTGCAAAGTTACTCAATTATTTATCCTCAAATTATAGCACTGTCACTGGTAAAAAAAAAATATTTTAAAATAATGAAGTCATATCTCAAATTTCTCAATTAAATATAAGAGAATTTTATTTTAGTGGAAAAGAGAGAAATATATGGAGTTTGTGTGTTGAAAGGGCAAAGAGGGTTGGGTTTGGGCGCAAAATAACCCAAGAGAGCCCAGAAACCGACTTCACAATTGTTGTGGGCTGCCTGTGAGGAGATTGTTGTTTGGTTTTGTTAAGGTTTTGACGATGAATGAATGAAGATGAAAATATATTTCACTTTACACAAATTTGGAGTTTTCGAGTTAAGAATATATAGCAGGTTGAACATAACACAATACTCATATGAAAACATATATATTGTGCAATATGTTGCACAAACAAATAAGTTCACAACCAAATATTGTTCTTAACAATAAAACATTACTAATAAATTAAACCTAAAAAATACAACTTGAACAAATAATTCAGCATTTCATCCATCCAAATGCAAAAAATATTGCACATAATATCACCGTCTTGGATGCACCTGCAAAATTAGAAAGGAAATAAAAACGAGTAGATGGCTGAGAGTGGATTTGGAAATAGAAGGTTACTTGTTCCAAACTTATGACCTCTTATACGGAGGACAATGCCTCTATTATATTATTTGGAAATAGAAGGTTATTTGTTCTCAAATGTAATTAAACAAACATAGAATAAGATATTTTCTGAAATCTTTCGGACAAAACTCCCCTAGTTAGAACATTCTTCGCTTAGTGACAAATTGAGAGATAGATAATTGGTGGTCCAAGAAGCATTGAAATTTTTGTCCACAATAAAGGAGTGCATTTGCCGTGTACTAGATTTGGTCACCGTCAATACATAAAGATTCGCTAACCCCAGCTTCTTTGTTAATTAAATCTTACTTTTCTAACCATACATCTCCCTTTAACTATAAGAAGAGCTGCACTCTGTGAGAGAGAAACCCATTGCCTTCATTACACAAATCATGGAACTTTGTTATAGCCTGCTCACTATTCACCTCCTCTCAAGTCTCTTAACCTTATCCTCCTTTTCTCTCGCTGCCATAGTAACCAGTAGTAAAACTGATCGATCAGCACTTCTCTCCTTCAAGTCCCAAATACTTGACGACCCATTTGGAGTCCTCTCCTCATGGAACGAGTCACTGCACCACTGTCAATGGCAAGGGATCATGTGTGGCCGGCACCATCCCGATAGAGTGACTGCTCTCATTCTTGACTCCAAACAATTGTCAGGTAATATATCTCCATCTCTAGCAAACCTCACGTTTCTCCAAAGTATGAATCTCTCTAATAACCAGCTGAGAGGAAGTATCCCAGTAGAGATTGGAAACTTGGGTAGGCTACGTTTTCTTAACTTGAGTAGGAATTTTCTGGATGGTAGCATTCCATCTACTCTAAGTAACTGTTCAAATCTGGAAGTTATTTATTTGAGAGATAATAATCTCCATGGAACCATCCCATCTAACTTAGCGCAATGCAAAGAATTGAAAAAAAATCAGTCTGAGGAATAACATTCTCACCGGAGGCATACCATTGGAATTCGGCCTCTTCCCACAGCTCCAAATATTAGCACTGTCTGGCAATAATCTCACAGGATCCATCCCACCTTCCTTAGGTAACCTTACCAAACTATCACTTCTCTATCTTGACCGAAATAGCATTAGTGGTCACATCCCGCCTTGCTTGGGCAACCTTACTAATTTAATGCAACTTTCACTTTCCGAAAATAAATTCTATGGTTCCATCCCTCATACCTTGGGTAATCTTCAAAGTTTAATAGATGTTGATCTTTCCGAAAATATGTTAAGTGGATTCATTCCTGATGAACTGGGGAAGCTTCAATACCTCGAGTATTTTAGCATTTATCAAAACAACATTTCGGGTGAAATACCACATTCCCTTTACAACCTATCAGCATTGTATAATTTGGAACTCAGTAATAACCAGCTTGATGGAACTCTACCTTCCGATATGTGCAATTCATTACCAAACTTGATATATCTATACCTGTATTACAATCAACTCAAAGGACAGATCCCACCATCCATATCCAATTGTTCTGCTCTTATTCATTTAGATTTAGGTTCTAATTACTTCAGTGGCGTGATACCATCTGGCTTTGGAGCCTTACAAAATCTTCAGAAAGTCGTTTTGGAGGATAATCAACTAGAAGTCAAGAGACCACATGACTGGAGTTTCATGGATGCTTTGACCAATTGTACTTTGTTACAACGGTTAATACTTGCCAACAACCAACTACAAGGAGTTTTACCTAGTTCTATAACAAATCTTTCTACTAGTCTTCTTGTACTCTCACTGGGTAGTAACCCAATTTCAGGAAGCATACCAGCAGAGCTCGGAAAACTCAATAACTTAACTCTGCTTTCCCTAAGCGGAATGTTTCTCGGTGGTAGCATTCCGATAGAAATTGGTAATCTTTTCAAACTAGAGGTATTAAATCTGGAGAATAACATGATTTCAGGTCAAATCCCAACAACTTTTGCCAACTTTACCCAAATGACCCAGCTATATCTAGAAAATAATGCATTAGGAGGGAGTATACCACCAGAGTTAAGTAGCCTGAAATTATTAGAACTCCTGAATATTTCAAATAATAAGTTGGTAGGTCAAATTCCCAAAGAAATCATGGGTCTTCCTTCTCTTTCCGTTAGTTTGGACTTGTCACACAATTATCTAACTGGCATCTTGTCACCAGAAATTGGTAACTTGAAAAACCTACAATCAATTCATCTCTCGAATAACAAGTTGAGTGGAGAGATTCCTAGCACAATTGATGGATGCCAGGTACTTCAAGCCCTTTATCTTGATAGCAATCAGTTCCGAGGAACAATTCCAACCAGATTGAGCAATCTAAAAGGGCTGCAAAACCTTGATGTCTCTAACAACTTGCTCTCTGGTCAAGTACCTGAATTCCTGGGTACACTGAAATTGCAATATTTGAACATTTCTTTCAATAATTTCGAGGGGGAATTACCAAAAGAAGGCATTTTCAAGAATGCCAGTGGCCTAGATGTAAGAGGAAATCCAAAGCTTTGTGGTGGAGTACCTCAAATGCATTTGTCACATTGCATCTCACAGTCTTCCACACAGAGAAATCACTCTCGACGAAACATAGTGCTCATTAGTTCCATTGTTGGTTCTTCTATTTGCATAATTGCAATCATTTGCTTGTTAGTGATTTATTATACTAGAAACAAACCTCGAAACAAACCACAATCTGATAAAGCTTTGAAATATGGGTTAGAGCCTGTTTCATACACTGACCTTCTTAGAGCTACTGAAAATTTCTCCCCGAATAATCTAATTGGAAGAGGTTCATTTGGAGAAGTTTACAAAGCCGTTATGAGCTTTGAGAATGTGACAACCGTTGCGGTGAAGGTGCTAAACCTTGAGAAACACAGTGCTTCGAGAAGTTTCTTCTCTGAATGTGAGGCATTAAAAAATGTGAGACACAGGAACCTTATAAAAGTGCTGAGTTTGTGCTCTAGCATAGACTACCAAGGTAATGATTTCAAGGCTTTGGTTTTTGAGTTCATGCCAAATGGTAGCTTGGCCACATGGTTGCATCCAAATGCATGTACAGATGGGCCATTCAGAAGCCTCAGCTTCTCCCAGAGGTTGAACATTGCATTTGATGTGGCGGCAGCCGTAGATTATCTCCATTACCATTTACCTGCACCAATCGTGCATTGTGATCTCAAACCTAGTAATGTACTTTTGGATGATGATATGACTGCACACGTGAGTGATTTTGGATTAGCAAGGTTTTTGGTTCGACCTGATACCATGCCTTCTCAATCAATGTCGAGCACCGGTGGAATCAAAGGTTCTATTGGCTACATTCCTCCAGGTATATATAGCGGAGATTCTTATTTAATAAGTACTTTTTTTAGTATGTCCCTGCAACGAAAATTATTCATAGACTTTGTTAAGGTTCAAGGAAAAGTTTGGCCAAGTTTGTTCCACTAGCGAGGCTGAAGGAAAAAAATATATGTTGCCTCATTTATACTAACATGATTGAGACTTAATTTTATTATCGATGTATACTTGTTTAATTTACCGTGTTGGGCTGTACAATTTGAAAAAATACACAAATATATGCACGATCATGTGAGGCCAAGTTTAAAAAACCATGATTGAGACTTAATTTTGTTATCTATCTATACTTCTTTAATTTTGTTAATAGGTTGAGTCGTAGGTCACTATGTTTCTGTACTAAATTTAGGGCTGTAACTAGTAACTTTTCATTGTCTAGAGTATGGGATGGGTGGTCGGCCATCGGTAGAAGGAGATGTCTACAGTTACGGTGTTCTTCTGCTTGAGTTGTTCACTGGAGTAAGTCCAACCGATGAGAGAATCAGAGATGGTTTGAGCCTTCAGAAGCAAGTTGAGATGGCTTTCCCCGACCAAGTCATGGACATAGTCGACCCCAAATTATTTTCTGAAACTGATGGAGAACACAATCTGTATGCACCTGAAAATGTCTATAGTTGTTTGGTTTCAGTGATTCAATGCGGGCTTATGTGCTCCAAAGAGTCTCCAAAAGAACGCATTTCTATCAAAGATGTTACCAAGGAGTTGAACTCAGCACGAACAAAGGTGCTTAGGCCATAGAGACAGAAAAAAAAAGGATCAAAAGAAAAGAAGAAGGGATCCAATAATAAATATATGTTATCAGTAAAATTTGGATAACTGTTGTGGTAATTTATGGTGTTGTAGTATATATGTTGTAATAACGAATATTATTTCTTTCTGTTAACAAATTGGAGGGGGGGGGGGGGGGGGGGGATAGTCTAAGTATTTCAATTGAAAGACGTTTGATATGCACTCAATTAAATAAGAATATTGTAATGTGTGAATTGCATTTGTGCTGCATATTTATATATAATTTAAAGTCAATATTATGGGTATTATAATATTGACTCTCATTGCAGCAAGAAAATTTATGTATTTGACTCCATTGACATTTGACCTTCTAACTTGAAAATCTGATTTCGCCACTGCTTATAGCCTTTTACTTATGGAAATTTCACCATTATTAACAAATATGTAAGAGCTTATGGACAAGGAATAGCTATTGGTATTTGTTTGGAGTACACACAACACATTGTCAAAATATGACACTTAACATGTCTAAATATGATTAATATGATAAAATAACACATCTTTTGAATGAATGAGCATACTTTTTTTGTGATTAACTTTTTTTTGTGATTTAGGTGTCATGACATTTATAAATTTGGCATGCTTATTTTCTATATACTTGACAACATTTTCAATCATATGATACCTAAATGTGATAAGAAAAAAAAATTATTATCTCCCAATTCTAATCTTTAGTTCTCACTAAACCAAAAAGTGGAGAAAACTAAATATTACTTATTCTTTAATTACATTTTCCAATAATATCAAAATGCATAAATTAGTTATTGTAAGTTAATTTTGAACAAATTTATCAATGTAAAACAAATTTACCATTACCAAAAAAAATAAAAATAAATAGTTCACATGACGAAATTGATCACGTCATCATAGATCATTTGTCCAGACGCCCACAATATTTAACAGTACGTGATCATGATTGATGTTCATGAGAACCAAATTGAAGGCCGTGTTGTAGGGTTCATAAACCCGTGTTGTCAAACAACATCGAGTGCAAAGTCTACAACATTTTTTTCCATGTAAATAAGTTCATCCATAAAATAGAAAAATGAAAAAAAAAAATTGAACGAAACTGATTTTATATTTTTGCTAAATATTTTTTCAATCTATTTATGAATGTAAAAACACTATTTACTTCATATTAGAAATGCAGGTTATTTAGGAGGTAAAAATGTAAAAAATTGCAAAAAGGACCTTTATTTTATTTATTTACAAAATCTGCTTATTATGAAAGATAAATGCTTTATACTTTTTGGCAATTTGAGATGCAAAAATCAGATAAAATATATTCAATAGAAATGATAAAGAAAGAAAGAAAAATTGAAAATTCCAATAGAAAATAAGAAATTTCCAATTGAGCTTTCTTTATTTCATGAACTCAAGTATATTTGGCGTTACAACACTATTTGGGGTTTATTTCTACTGATTTTAACTGCAGAACCTCCCAATTAAGGAATCAATTGTGTATTAAACTGATTGGGAGAGAAGTAGTATCCCAACTACAAAAGTAATTTCAAATTGCTGATTTTCAATACCCAATTTAAAATTTATTATGATAAACCATCATGTAAAATTTAACACTAAGATACTTCTGATATTTTAATGTTAATTTTTTTGGGCACTTTCGGTTGTGTTAGATTCGATCTGCTAATTGTTTATGTCTTGTGATATTATTATTTAATTACCAATAGTTAAAAATCAGATGCAAGGATATTACAAACTCAGCACAATCTGGGTAAATATCTTAACAGAGCAGTTTTCGCTTCATGCAGCGCACAAAGCATATGCAATGCTGTTTTGATTCTATAGCCTGTGCGCTATACAAAGTCAAAACTGCAATGTTAGAAAGCGCAAATTGACACAACTTTGAAATAACACTATGCAATTTGTTAAATCATAAAAAGGATCACGGAGTTTTGTCCAAGAAAAAAAAATAATTTAGATGTAAATTATTAAATTCACCGTTGTAAACTAAAAAATGAGGGTAATAGGCTGAGAACTTCTGTTAAATGTAATCATAAGGGAGCTTTTCTATTAAATTAACCCTTATCTATTAAAGAATACATGTAATTTTACAGTTATGGGTATGCTACGAGCTATATATTCGCACAAGCAAGCACATGTGACAAATAGACTCTTAAAATATAAAAAAAAAAACAAGGTTGAAAGTGCAAAATTATGGTACTATGCATAGCGCACATTGGTCCGTACTATGGATATTTTCGTTTTCACAATTCAAACAGTCGATCTGAACCATTCAAAATAATCACCATATGAAAATGTACCTGGAGACTAAATTTTACATTTTTTAGAATTTATTTACTATTTTATTTAGATAGGTAGAAAATCATTACTTTTAAATGGTCCAGAATTTTTAGATCAAGTGATTTTCTACCTTTAAAAAATAGTAAAAAAAATCTAGAAAAATGGAAAATTTGATCTGCAAGTACATTTTCATATGAAAATCATGTTGAATAGTTAAGATTGACTGTTTTGGACTTTACAAGTGGAAAAATTGATCCGTAGTACGGACCAATCTGCCCTATGCATAGTACAGAAAAAAAATGTATTTAAATAGAAAAACAATAAACAACATAAAAACCAAAGACCTGAGACTGAGGTGCATTGGCCAGTGCCATCTGTTGTTGCTGAAACTGGTACCAATGCTGCTGCTGTTGCTGTTGAACTTGCATCGACTGCTGCAAATACATCTGGTACATTTGCTGGTAATACATCATTTGTTGCTGCAACTGCTGTTGCTTCTCCTGCAACGAGTTGTTGCTAGGCGAGGAATGATTCGACTGCAAATGGTTTTTCTGTAACTGCTGTTGCTGTAACTGTAAGCAATAGTACATCTGTTGTAGTTGGTGCTGGTTGTGTTGCCACATCTGAGATGGACACACTTGCCCTGATTGTACGCCTCCATTCTATCATTTTTTTTGTTAATTCAACTGGATTCAATTTATATGAGAGGTTTTTAACTAAAAAAAATAATAAATAAAGGGGAGAAGAAAACATTGGTGGCTGGTATTTTGAAAATTACGAACATCCATTACTAGCAAACCCTAAACCCTAGATGTAAAATTCTAACTCTAACCACTTATCTAATGAGAACATAATATAGTTTTCAGAAAAGGGATCAGGGAGATTTGTCGAAGGAAAAATAATTTAGATGTAAATTTTTAAATTCACCGTTGTAAACTAAAAAATGAGGGTAATAGGCTGAAGAACTTCTGTTAAATGTAATCATAAGGGAGATTTTCTATTAAATTAACCCTTATCTATTAAAGAATACATGTAATTTACAGTTATGGGTATGCTACGAGCTATATATTAGCACAAGCAAGCACATGTGACAAATAGACTCTTAAAATATAAAAAAAAAACAAGGTTGAAAGTGCAAAATGCAAAAAACACTAACCAAAGATTGTGCCAAGGCTCCTGTAGGAAATATCTGGTATGGCGGTTGTCAAGTCGGCATCGGGTTATCAGATATGTTCGGGTGTGGATTCAAAACAGGTATATTTTGATCCGACTCCACTTCTGACTTTGAGCATTCGCCCTGAATTGGGCTAGCTAATAGCCGTCGTACTCCGTGTAATCCTCGCCTGCTCCTGTACAAGCATCAGCGGGATCGGACCATGGATCAGAGTGAAATAGGTCTGCAGACCTGTAATTTGGACGTAAATTAATTAAATATTTAACTAACCATTCGTAACTCTTTTTCCCCGTTTAATTATTTTTTTCTAAGTATTCGAATTTAATTAACTAACTACGGTTTGAAATATGCTCAATCGGTTTGTTCGGTTTGACTCGGTTCCGATTGAGCGTAAAATTAGGTCTAACTTAATTTAAATTAATCTAACCTGACTTAAATATTGTTATATTTTAATTTGAAGATGAACTGTTTTAAATAATTATTATAATTTTTATATAAGGTTATTACGTATTTTACGATAAAATATGTAAGGTATTCATGTAATTTAAATGGTTATTATTTAACCTTAATTAAATACTTGTAATATAAAAGTGTTTCTAATTAATTAACCTATAATCAACTTATTTTATTCCTAAGTACGTAATTAATTATATTACGTTACAAATTAATTATTTTAATACTTTTAAAGTCGTACAAATTATTTTAATGATTTGCACATGTTGATTAATTTATAATATATTATAATACGTTGATTATTTAATTATCCTACTTAATAAATTTCATAATCGTAATAATTCGAAAATATTAATATGTTGTTAATTAATTGTCCTTTATTAATTAACAATATATATATATATATATATATATATATATATATATATATATATAGGATTTGGCTAATATGCTACGCGTAGCATAGAGGCTCTACCGTGCTACGGCTCATTTTTTGAGTTTTCAAAATCCTAACGGTCCATCCGAACCGTTCAACATGATCTCCATATTAATATGTACTTGGAAACCAAATTTTACATTTTTTAGAATTTTTTACTATTTATTAAGCCACTTTGAAAATCGCTGATCCAATGGTCCAGCAGATTTTACTGTTGTGTACAAATTAGTGTTTTTTTCAAGTGGCTTAATAATAGTTAAAAAATTCTAAAAAATGTAAAATTTGGTTTGCAAGTACATATTAATATGGAGATCATGTTGAACGGTTCGGATCGACCGTTAGGATTTTGAAAAATCAAAAAGTGAGCAGTAGCACGGAGTGCTCTATGCTACGCGTAGCACGGTAGCACTGTCCTATATATATATATATATATATATATATATATATATATATATATAGATTGTGGCTAAATTGCTGCTGGCAGCATTTGGCTGAAATGCTGCGGGGCTATATTCATTATGTGATGTTCAAACAATAATTCAACCGTTAGATGTTCAATCTATATTAAAATCTACTTGGAGACCAAATTTTACATTTTTTTGAATTTTTTTACTATTTATTAAGCTGGATTGAAAACCGCTGTTTTCAATGCTGCAGAAATTTACTGAAAACAACGGTTTTCAAACCAGCTTAATAAATAGTAAAAAATTCAAAAAAATGTAAAATTTGGTCTCCAACTAGATTTTAATATAGATTGAACATCTAACGGTTTGGATTTGTTCTTTGAACATCACATAATCAATATAGCCCCGGCCAGCACTTGGCTGAAATGCTGCCAGCAGCAATTTAGCCACACTATATATATATATATATATATTTAGGTTTTGTAAAATTAAAACTTAAGTTATTATTTAATTAATCAATTTATTTTGTTTGGAGTTTTTGAGTTGATCAATTGTCTAATTATTAAGAACACTTAACCACTTCATTTTTATTTCCAATCAACTATTCATAGAAGAGAAATATCAATTAAACCTCAAATAATCTTTTCTGAATGCAAATTGCTGTTCCAAACTATTACTTACGTTTTCAACATTTAAAACTAATATTTCTATGAAATTCCCACTAGAAAAGGCTTATCATACAAATTTTTACATTCTGTCACAAAGAGTTCCTTATTTAGGGACTGTTTCGTAAACCAGTTTATTTTCTGTTACAGTTTGGTCCCTGAACCCTGTCAGATCCGAAGTTTTGCACCACAGACCCTGTTATTTACCAGAATTATCCAGAGTTGCTGTAGAATACCTGAAATTTACAGAAAAGACCCTGGAATGTTGCAGAATAGCACAGAAAATGCAGAAATGGGTAACTTACAAACAACCCTGAATTTTATAAATTTGTCAATTAAGTCCTTGAAGTTCATAACAGTAAACCAATTTCTCAATATCCCACTTTAGCACTCAAACAGAGGTAATATAACAATACAATTTTAACTTGGCCATACGGGGGACCACATACTAGGGAAAAACAGAGATTAATTATCAATCAAAAATCAAGGCAAGACAAGAATTTCCACAATTCAAGGTACCCAAGTCTCAAACCATAATCGATTTACATAATCAGAAACTCCAAAGAGCTCATAGGCTCATCAAAGGAAACCCAACAGCAAGGACTTCTCAACGATACACAAGTCACGGGCTTGATTCGACATTGAAATTTAAAAGCAAAGAGCCACAAACCTCAGCCCAATTCAACCAAGAAAAGGAACAACGAGGCATTTGATAATTTACCCGTAATCTGCTCCAATTCGTGCCTTGGGCGAAAGTCGGTACCATAGTCGTTAGTGCCTTCTCCAACCTGGCCTCTCGACCGCCTCATGACCCTCCAGCACCAGTGCGCAACCGAGACATCAAGGGTGCAATGAAGCTTTAGTCGCATTTTGAGTGGAGATGAAAGAGAGCAGAGAGGGAAGAGTGAAAACAAGGCATATAGAGTCAGAGAGAGAGAGATATCGAGAGGGAGGGGGGGTCCTGAGCGGTCCTACCGCTACTGAGCGTAGGGCGCGCAAAGTCGTCGAAGTGACGTGCGCGGCGTGGCCCGAAGCGACAGATCAGGCGCGTGTGTACGCGGGAGAATTGAGTGCGAAGGAGCGTTCCTTCTCCCTGAGCCTGAAGGAAATGAAGGAAAATGAGAAAGAAATTAAAAGGGTGGGGTGCGGATCCGAACCCAAAGTCAAATTGGCTAAGGCCAAAGTTCTCCAAAAATTAACAGGGAAAGGAGTGGCTTTGAGATTCGTGCAAATTAAACGGTTGAGACAATTTCCAAATTCAATTTTTATTTAACGAATAACGATCTATACGTCCCAATTTATCCAACCAATAATCAACGGAATCTACGTTAATATTTGTACGAAATTTTTAATGTTCTTGATTTAATCCTGCAAATTTATTTGCCCATTCATTAGTTATTAAATTTCCAATTGTTATTAATATTTGTATTCTTAATTAGGAAAAGCCTAGTTGTTAATCATAAATCTATAATTTGTAAAAATTAGATTTGGCTTAATAACCAACTTATTAATTTAATTTATCCCTACTAATTAACTAACTTTTACTTTCCTTAATTAACTAATTAAATTTTAATTAGTTGTAAATTTAATTGTTAGTCTAAATAATAAATTTCAAATTTACGGATTATAACAGCCTCTTTATGACCTGTCTCAACATGAGGTACTTTGAATTTCATTTTGTTCGTTTGGATCATAAATAGCACTGAATATTATATATACCACAGTAGCATTCTTCCTTATCAAAGAGATTTACCTCAACAGCGGTAATTAAATAGCAGAAATAACTATTTTCATTCAACAGGTCCATGGTTAGCCACACTGGAACTTTTGGACATGGCTAATATTGTGTTCTTATCCTTGTAGTGTATAAATTTGGTTTTCTCCTTGAAAAGGATCGTCTTAATAGGTTTTATTCCTTGAAAAGACTCATCTTATATTGTCCAATTACAACATACATCACAAAAAATTTGCACTTTTCTAATTTCCCAGAGGAAGGTGTGGTACTAGCCGTTACAAAGAAAATTGAACTAGCCGTTTATGTTAATAGCTTCCATATAGTATAAGTTAATATATTCTGATTACAAATAGTTTTTTCCTTTTTCTTTATTTTTAATATTAAAGTCTAGTTTCTGTAACATTCGGTAAACTGACATTTTTATTAATATCCAAAGTTCAATAGAATTATTATTTATGTCCAGATTCCCAGATTTTTTGCCAAAAAGTCCAAGCCTGCCACAAAATGGGGCTTACTCCTTTTTTTTCCCTTTTTTTTAAGAGAGACACTATGAAGATCTAATATTAAAATCTAACACTGAAAATTTGAATTTTTTGTTTAATTATTTGTTAGATTACTTCTTTTGATGTATAATTAGCAATTTATACTAAATACGCTAGATTACTTGAAATTATGTTGAATTACACTATATTACAATAAATTATGTTGAATTATACTAAATTAAGTTAAATTACAATAACTTCGCTAATTATGCTGAAATACGGTAATTATACTAACTACAAAAATTACGCTAAAGTAGACCGATTTGCTCATCTTTCATGAATCATAAAAATAGTAAAAAATAGTTCGGAAATAATAAAAATTGGTGTTGTACAAGTTCATATGTAACTAATTTACTGAGCTACTTAATTGAATAACTAGAAATGAAAATCTTAATCGGAAAACTTCAACTCAAGTTTTGAGGCTCTTCCTTTGTTTTTTGGCAATTCTGAATTTGAAATCTAGCTTAGCAAGCATGGAGCATGCATATTTTCGCAAGCTTTCCGAAAAGTGGTTATTTGCTGAATCGGACACTCGAGCGCCGTTTTATGACCATTTGAAGTTTCGTCGTCCCTATTCATGTAATTTAGCGTAATTACCGTATTTTAGCGTAATGTAATGCAATTCAGTGTAATTTAAATTAATATAGTGCAATTCAACATAATTTTAGTAATATAGCGTATTTTAGTATAAATATGCTTATTATATATCAAAAGAAGTAATCTAACAAATAATTTAAACAAAAATTTAAATTTTCATTGTTAGAGTTAATTATTTTGCTCTTCATAGTATCTCTCAAAACAAAAAAAAGAGAAAAAGTAGTAAGCGGACCCCGAGAAACCGGCCATTTTGTGGCCGGCTTGGACATTTTTGGCGAAAACCCGAAATCTGGGCATAAATGATAATTTCTATTAAACTTTGGATATTAATAAAAATGTCGGGTCAGAGAATATGCTTATTTATCTATTAATTAAGTGCTACGTAGAATGAAATATCAAAATAAAAATGATACTACTCCTTATAGATTGCTTATTATTATATCTGCTAATTAAAACAATAAATTTTAATGAGTTCCAGACTGTCAAATTAAAATGTCAATCCTCTCCCCATCTATAAGTATATAAAACTCTATATACCGATATTTTTATATACCCAAAAAATAAAAATTATCAATCTGCCCTTGATCAAAATTTTTACTAAAAATACCCAAACCGCCCCACTGGGGAGCAGTCCACTATTTATAGCAGACCACCCCTCCTGTGGGGCGGTCCACTATTTTTTTTTAAGAGACAGTATGAATATCAAGATGCTGAATTCTAACGCTAAAAGTTCGATTTTTGTAAAATATTTGTTAGATTACTTCTTTTAAAACATATTTATACTAAATACGTTAAATTACTTGAAATTATGTTAAATTACTTGAAATTATGTTAAATTACGTTGAATTACACTAAATTAATTTAAATTACGCTGAACTCTAAACCCTAAACTCTTATTTGAACAATTTCTAAAACCCTAACCTAAACCCTAACCCCTAAAATTACGTACATTAATGATTACATTTTCACCATAACTATTATAAAAATTA
>JAJGRW010002164.1:0-14816 GCA_025461045.1 Carex parvula | reverse complement strand
TTATCCCTCTCACCATCCTGACACATTTAGTCATCTTCTGTGGATCCCACATGTCAGGCACCGTGTCTCACTTGCATCTATGGAGGTACGTTGGATTTGTATTCCTAATTTAAATAGCATTATTTAATATTACAGATAATTATACGTTTATATTGAAATTATTGTAAAATGTAGGACACGACGATGTTGACAGTGAGGCATCGCACCCCCGAGATACCATACGTCCGTCACCCGTTGATGGAGCAGTGCATCATATATCTCGGGTTGTATCAGTTGGCCACCATGCCTCACTGTGATATTGACCAGGCTCTCGTTTGCGGTCTGGTAGAGAGATGGCGACCGGAGACGCATACATTTCACCTTCCGGTTGGGGAGATGATAGTCACACTAGGTGACGTCAGCGCCTTATGGGGTTTATGGATAGATGGCGACCCCATCGGTGGTGTCTCAGACCATCCGGACCTGATGGACATGATACCGGAGTTGCTGGGGGCCCATCCGACGGACTTGCAGAATAAGAAGAAGAAGAAGAAGAAGAAGAAGAAATGAGAGGAGGAGGAGGAGTATCGGTATTCCAAATACTACATTAGTCTTGCGGCGCTCCGTAGATACTTCCACCGGCGTAGGATCACCCCCGATACACGTGACGAGCGGACCGTTCTGAGGTAATCACAAACAGTTGCAAATTAAAATATGTTATGGATTCAACAAAAAAGATAGTTATTTATGTCTCTAATTTATATTGCAGGTACGTGAGGGTGTTTTTCATGGATTTATGTGGCAGCGTCATGTTTGTCGATTCCAGCGGTGACGCAGTTCCGATTATGTTTCTTTCTCTGCTGATGCACATTGATCGGCTGTCGAAGTGGAACTAGGGTGGAGCCGTGCTCGCCCACTTATACCGGGGCTTGTGTCATGCTTGTCTGGTAAGTTTGTACAAATATTTTAATTTTTTTATTACAAATATTAGGGTTCCATATTTACCAGAAGTGCACCGCATGTCCAAAATTTAGGTGACAAACAAGCAGATTGCCGGACCGCTTCTTCTATTCCAGCAGTGGTCCTGGTCGCATATACCGGTATGTCGGCCTGTTCCTTCAGCTCAAGCGGGGCTATGGACGGGAGATGACCCCGAGAGATGTCCGGGGTACGGTGCCATATGGGGTACTCCCCATACGTACGAGGACACGGGCAGGGGGAGGACCGTGGGGATTTCGTATGTCCGTGGTCAGCTCTAGATGCTTCACGAGGCAAGCATCACCTGGTACCCCTATCGTATGTTCTACGATCAGAACCTTCTGTGCCGGCTGACATTAGAGCAGAGAGATCTCTATTTTTATCGGGGGCCGTGCGTATGTTTCTGGATAGTTGAGTACCACTATCCTGATCGAGTGCCCCGTCAGTTTGGCTTGGATGCCTATGTCCCGGATTTTCCAAAGTTGGGCGAGCAGCAGACCACCCAGCTGCACAGGTAACTACCCACTGCCTTATTGTTTGTCTATTTTATTACCTGTTCAGACATACACGTTACTAATTAATTTATATTGCAGCACTAAACACAACAAGGCCAAGGTCAACTGGAGCACGTGTTTCTGGGAGCATTACCAGCGTGCTGCATCACCGGGGGATCACTTATGGACCCCGCCTCCAGCTATTGATGCCCCTATGCCGGTCGGGCCCTGGAGATTGCGATATTTAGACTGGTACCAGAGATGGGGCATGCCGACGGTTTATCTACAGGGGGACTATGGTGATGCTCTTCGATGGAGACTCACGGGTGATGGATCTAGGACTTACATGCCTTTCGGCCCGATCCATGCTCGTTCGGTATGTTTAAATGAAATTGACATTCTTAAAAAATTATAGTTATTTATTCATCTTCTAATAATAATAATGAAAATACATTGTGTGCAGATTTTGACCGCTATTAGAGGAGTGGCACACAGCTTGGTGTGCATGGCGAGAAAAAGTTAGAGACCGATAGGATGTCAAATGCTCCAACACAGTGCACCGATTGTGGAGGACTCTGGCTGGGACGGGCACCTCGTTGGTATGTTGCACGATGCTGAGGAGGACATCAATTGGCGAGAGATAAAGGCCCCACCACCAAATCCGGAGCAGCCTAGAGCCCCTATCTACGCTGATGAGATGCCGCCACCTCCTGCAGGTAATAATATGTCATACAAATGATCATTATTAAGTCTCTCTAAAAGATCATTCTTATTAATTTATCTTCATTTCTACAGATGATGACTCGGGCTGGGCGATCCACCAATGGATGTTGAACAACAACGCGTGGAATGCGTATTACAACAAGTATGGAGTTCCAGTGCAGCTCACTGAGGTAGCAAAACTTCATTGTTTAATTAATTTATTCGTTATTTCTATGTAGCAAAAGTAACATTGTTTACATGCAGGATGAAGCTGCCGGCATAGTTGACTTCTCATTTGATGACCTCACTGGACATGAGGGCGGATGGGAGCCCAGACAGCACGACGGCGAGGCCAGTGGGAGTGGGACGCAGACTGCAGATGGTTTTGCCGCTGCTATATTTGGCACACCGCCTCTAGCCACGTATCCTTCTACTTGGGAGGCTGATCCGTGGGTGTTGCGTACACAGGCGGGGATCCATAGGGAGCATGCATTATACCTGGGGGAGGGCTCATGGGCGCGCGAGGCCGTACACGATGACATGCAGGTGGATGAGGTTCACCAGAGGCGTCTGCCGTCGCAGAGGGAGCGCCGTGCACCTCATAGGTTGGAGCTCTCCGGACCTCGCCCTCGTCAGCGCCGTTAGGGTTTTTATGTTTTTTTAGTTTGATAGGTTTCTAGTATTTTATGTTTGGATTATTATATTTTAGGGAAAATTAGTTATATGCCACCCGAAAATAAGGAAATTATGAATTTGCCACCCAACCTCAAAAGTGAATGATTAGTACCCCCAAATTTGTCCCCAGAATAAACTAGATGTGTAAACAAATAAAATTTTGAGCAAAAACAATTATAAATGGTATGATCAAACCTGAACTGCTTACCTGGAATATTTGAAAATAAAAAGTCACAACAGAAATTACGTACAGATTAGTTTATGAGCGAAAGGTGGGAACAATCCATTCAAGAGTGGTATACGAAGTCTCGAACCTCTAATCTCGAATACCTAGACCTTTCAGATACAGCCATAACCAATAAACACCTAGCAAACAACATTTCTGTCATATACGACAGATTAAACCTATTAAGCCGAGTAAGCTTAAAGAATTTTAAGCAAACCCAAAAACAAATCTACTCCCTAGACCAGAAAATCCAAAAACTTGAGCAAAACTTGAAAAACCTCACGATCCTATTAACAGAAAACCATCCTTTAACGACATCAGAAGTCAAAACCTTGGTAACAGAGGTCACAAAGCAACCCAAACTTATTGAAACAGAAACTCTAAAAATTTCTAGAGAACTCAACCAAAAACTCGAAAGAGTAGAAGCTGCCCTCAAAAGAGTAGAAACCTGGGTTAGTTCATGAGTGATTACACAATCACTCAAAACACCCAATTTTACAAACAAGCAGTTCAAGCAACTGACTCAATTGAATCACCCGCGGTAGGCTTTGTAAAACCTTCCGACCATCGTGGTGGTAACTCAGGCACAACCGCATTACTTAAGCAGAACAACACCCAAATCCAGCTGCTGGTGCAAGCACTAGAAGCAATCCGAAACCTTGAGGCAGAAGTTAAAATCCTTAAAGATCAAATCCAGAAATAAAAGGGCGTGAACCTGCCAAGTGACATAACTGACGAACTATCAGCCAGACTAGCCGAACTATCAATCGGACCCTCCAAACAAAAGGAAAAGAAAGGGGTTTTTAGAGTTTTCAAGGACCCCTTTGTTATCCTTCAAGAAGAGAAGCAAAAACTCAAATGATGAATACATCGGGAAGGCCCAGTGTAACCCAAACCCAGACAATAAACCCTGATGCACCATTATTTGAAGATCAGGTTCGCGAATACAGGAGAGGGCAAAGAAGGAGATATAATGCTCAAAGAAACCTGAGAAATCTTACCCGAACTGTAACGGGTAGAAACCCCTATCAAATGACTCTGGAAGAACAGGTGGATCCAGATACTCAGCTCAGAAGATCCCTGAGAGATCGAGCTGCTATAGTACCTGCCGAAGTACTATACAATTCCAGAAGAGACGACAACAACCACCGTGTCTATAACCATCTCTCTGAAGAGGCGATTCTCTGCACCGACAACCAACAAATCGACAGGCCATTTATACAACCTGAAAGCTATGCGGCCCTTCGACAAAGTGGTATGCAATTTATCCACATAGGGGTCGCTCAAGTAAGAATACAAATCCTGCACAGGCAAGATGAAGGCACCTCGGCGTTGGTCGTTTTTAGAGACAACAGGTGGCAAGGAGATCAGTCCATATTCGATACAGCAGAAATCGACCTAACAAGAGGAAGCCAGCTGGTATATGTTATACCAGATACTATGCAAACAATCGGGGATTTCTATAGAAATTTCCAGATATCAATCCTGACGAGAGGGTACCAGAACTGGCAGAATGGAGAGGCTAACCTCCTAATCACTAGAGGTTTAGTAGGGAGACTTTCCAATACATCGAATGTTGGATTTGCTTACCAAATAAGCAATGTTTCCGAATACTTGGTGAGCAGGGGAATACGAGCCCTCCCCGGTAGGCGATACTCAGTGCAAGAAAATCAAGGGAGAAACTGGGTGGTGAGGCCGTCGCGAGTTGATATTCCTATGATGCCTACAGAATTGCAGACCAATAACCTCCTCGATGGCAGGATCTCTATATCATTCCAGAATTATGTCCCAGCCCCTGATCACGAAGGCGATATACCCGATGACGATGAAGACGAAGTTAGGAGTGAAACAATTCTCATCCTAACCGAAGAAGAAAGTGATACCGAAGAAGAAGACGACTGGCAATACATACAGTACCTTGCTGACCAGTCAGCACAACCACCTGACAATCCCCAACAAGAAGATTCTGTTCCTATTTGGGATACCGATCATGATGAAGGAGAAACTGGCAGTACTGACAAGGATTGGCTCAATCCTTTTTCGGAGCGTGGTGGGGAGCTAGATACTATTTTTATGATGAATGGTAAAGAAGAAACCTTTGATTACCCACAATTCAAAAACCTATCCGAGGCTCTGAACGAGCATGCTTTTATGTCAAGTTCTTCTGCCATATCTCATTACCAACCACCACAGGACCAGTCAATGAACATGCCCAGCTACCCTCCTGCGAGAAATACAAATGAAGCAAGACCAATTCCCACTTTTGAAGAACGAGTGCCTAGAGCAGGACGATTTCGCAGGGGCTACAACAATGAGATGTGGACTCTACCATCAGCACAACAACAACAAGGCGCAATGTTTGTAATTCCGGATCAACTGGGGTTGTTTCATGATGCGTTTTCAAGATGGGAGTCTATTACTCGAAACTATGTGGCTGAGAAAGGATTTACAGACCCCAGGGATAAAATAGAATATATGGAGAATCTATTAGGAGAAGTGGAGAAATTAACATGGGTCCAATGGAGGATGCAATTCCTCACTGAATACGAGGCGTTGATAGCAGTGGCGGATGGCCGGGAAGGTACACAAAACATACTTTCCCAGATGAGAAGAGTGTTTTCACTAGAAGACCCTGCCCAAGGATCAACAGTTCTCCAAGATCAGGCCTACAAAGATCTGGAGCGCCTCACCTGTGACAATGTTAAATATCTCATTCAGTATATGAACGAGTATTTACGATTAGCGGCAAAATCTGGGCCAATGTACATTAGCCCAGAGCTCTCAGAGAAATTCTGGTTAAAAATGCCTGGTGACCTTAGGACCAGAATAAAGACAATGTTCGAAGAGAAATACCCTGGTCTCACGGTGGGGGTAGTTCCGAGGGTACTGTTTGCCTATAATATCTGGAGGGCGAGTGCAAGGATGCTGCTTTCAAACGATCACTCAAGGACCTCTCTTTTTGTAGCCAGATCCCAATTCCTGGCTATTACCAAAAACCAGAAAAGAGATACGGCCTGAGAAGGTCAAGAACCTATAAAGGCAAACCCCATGAATCTCACGCTAGAATTGAAAAGAGAAAACACCTTGTTAGAAACAAAAGGTGTAAATGCTACCTATGTGGGCAAGAAGGTCACTTTGCGCGAGAATGCCCCAATGATAGAAGAAACATTAAGCGGGCAGCAATCTTTGAAGGGCTCGATATACCAGAAGATTGTGACATAATATCAGTACAAGAAGGGGAAGGCCAGAGTGATGCTATATTTAGCATTTTCGAAGGAGAAGATGGAGAGATGGAGCTGCAACAGGGAATACAAACCCTACAGCTAAACTCTCTCTTTATGCTCGGAGAGGAAAATTCAGGGTACAGACCAAGAATAAAATTACCCGAGAAACAGATGAGCTGCCAACACCAATGGCTTCATAATCAAGTCATCGAGCAACCATTCAAAACAACCTGTTCCTGTTGCGCCAGAGAAACTATAATCCGTGCTAGAATACATTGCTCAGATTGTGGAGTAACAGCATGCAACCTGTGCGGCCCGTTCTACTTCAAAGAAGGAGTACCAGTCACCCCAACAACCGCACCAGCACAAATCAACCTTAGAACACTAGTCCAAGAGCAGAGAGACTACATTATCTGGTGCGAAGCTGAGATGGAAAGGCTACAAAAGGAGGTTGACCATTACAAGAAGAGATACGAGGGCCTCCTTGAAGAACACCTGAAGGGAGAATTCGACAGCCTAGAGCCAGATAAGAAGCAAAAGGGCGTTAAAAGTGATGATTCAACCACCACCACCTTGAATGTCTCAATCCCGCCACTTCAAGCCCATATCCACCCATCAGGAACGATACAGCTCACAGGAGGCGCTCTGAATCATCCCTTACACACCTCCAGTCCGGCTCCTCTAAACCCTCTCCCTGCTCTCTCTGCTGATGGGCCATCGATCAATGAAGACGCAAACGTCCTCAATGGAGAAACAGTCTATAACACTAGTGGTAATCCATCCACTGGAAGAATTATCAAAAATAGACTATACAACCTAGAAGTGGAGCTCGATATCCTTGGAGTTCAAAGACTCAAAATAAGAGCAATCCTAGACACTGGTGCCACAACCTGCTGCATAGATCAAGGGTCAGTACCAAAGGAAGCTCTTGAAGAAAATACCTTTGTAGTACAATTTACAGGGGTAAACTCCACTCAAACCGCCAACATGAAGTTAAAATATGGTAGAATGATGATTGGCGAAAACCAGTTCCGCATACCATACACCTATGCATTCCCAATGAAGTTGGGCGGGGAAATACAAATGATCATAGGGTGCAATTTTATACGCTCTATGCATGGGGGTCTGAGGATAGAAGGTGATACAATTACCTTCTACAAAAACCTGACAGTCATCAACACACAACCACAAGCGAAGGTCCTGGCCATAGAAGAAGTAGACCTTCAAGACCTGGAGTACATACAACTCCAAGAAATGGTCCATTACAATTTTGGACAAACATCATCAAACTTTATTACAAAGTTTGATCAAATACTAAGGAGGCTAAAGGAGGCCGGGTTCATTTGGCGAAAATCCTTTGCAACATTGGAGTAAAAATAAGATCGTCTGCATGCTGGATATCAAGAATCCAGACTTCATCATTGAAGATAGACCCTTAAAGCAGGTCACGCCACTGATGAAACAAACCTTCAGCAAACATGTGGAGGCCCTGCTGAAACTCGGAGTAATACGACCCAGCAAGAGCAGGCACCGGACAACGGCGATTATTGTTAATTCCGGTATATCAATAGATCCGAAAACCGAAAAGGAGGTAAAAGGCAAAGAACGTATGGTATTTAATTACAAGAGGCTTAATGATATAACTGAAAAAGATCAATATAGCCTTCCTGGAATTAATACCATCATGAGGAAAGTAGCTAATAGTAAAATCTACTCTAAATTCGATCTAAAGAGTGGATTTCACCAAGTAGCTATGCACCCAAATTCAATCGAATGGACGGCATTCTGGGTGCCCGATGGGTTATATGAATGGCTAGTAATGCCGTTTGGGTTAAAAAATGCTCCAGCAGTATTCCAAAGGAAGATGGATCATTGCTTCAAAGGCACTGAGAATTTTATTGCAGTTTATATTGATGATATTCTGGTATTTTCTCAGTCAGAAAGAGAGCATGCAGAGCATTTAAAGATAATGCTCTCAAAATGTGAAGAGCATGGCCTTGTCCTAAGCCCAACAAAAATGAAAATAGCCGTTCCTCAAATAGAATTCTTAGGGGCGGTAATAGGCAAGGGTACTATTCGGTTACAGCCAAATATTATCACAAAAATTGAAGAATTCAAAGAAGATGATCTCACTCAGAAGTCTGGTATGAGATCTTGGCTAGGGCTCCTCAATTATGCCAGAAGCTATATCCCGAACATCGGGAAACTTTTAAGCCCTTTATATGCCAAAACCAGCCCAACTGGCGACAAACGATTGAATAAACAAGATTGGGAGCTAATTCGCGCAATAAAACATCAGGTCCGAAACCTACCTGATCTCTGCATACCCCCAGAAGAATGCTTCATTATAATAGAGACAGACGGATGCATGGATGGATGGGGAGGTGTATGCAAGTGGAAGCCAAAGAGGTATGACCCAAAGAGCACAGAGAAGTCGTGCGCCTATGCAAGTGGCAAATTCAACCCGCCTAGATCCACAATAGACGCAGAGATCTTCGCGGTCATGAATAGCCTGGAGGCATTAAAGATCTACTACCTCGACAGGAAGGAATTAGTGATACGCACTGATTGTCAGGCTATCATTAGTTTCTTTAATAAATCTAACATTAATAAACCGTCAAGAGTGCGATGGATCTCGTTTACAGACTTTGTAACGGGATTGGGGATTAATGTTCAGTTCGAGCACATAGATGGGAAGGACAACCTTTTGGCTGACTCCCTATCACGGTTAATTAGTGTTTTAATTGATGCAGGATGGCCCAATCAGGAAGCATTGGATGTTCTGGACAACCTAGCCGGGGCTCTTCACGAGAACGAGGAGCATCCCAACCAGGAGGTTCAGGAGAAAATGTCCCAAATAATCCTGCAAATCAGCCACTCGTTTGCCAGTACAGGGATCTACTACGGCAATCCGACGAAATCCATACCTTGGAAAGACGAAATGAGCTTAGGCTCCAGCTTCGAGCGATAGAAAACAAAATAATTTCAAAAGCACTTGAAGGGATTAGTGATTTAATAAAAATTCAACAGATGAAGGAATCCCAATGTTCTGAATTCGCAACGAAGGACAATTACTGGGGAGATTGGTTGCCTCAAGTCCAGCAAACTCTTACTAGGCTTCAAAAGGCTTACCAAGGGTTTAAACAGCTGATCCGTGAGGTAAAAGTGTTCCATATGTAAGTGTATTCTGGACCCTACCACTATAGGGTGTGTATCATAAGGTGTGTTTTACTTTTTAGGCCTGCTTGTATTGGCCTCTGCTTTTTCTTTAGTGTGGGCCAATAATTGGCCAGAATATTTACTTTCGGTGCATTATAAGCATCCTTTTTTTTTAGTGGGAGACAAAAGTTTGTGGAAATCCTTTAATCACATGCGATGGGGCCTAATGAGTACCCGATGTGATAATTGAGATTCCATCTTAAGTCTCTATATAAGTGTGAGTTTTCAGAGTTGAAAAACAAGCTGAGAACCAGCAAGTTTTACTTCTCTCTCTTTCCTTGTAAACATTCCACTTAATAAAATTTCCGCTTGTGTGCTTTCTTACTTCCCGTGTTCACAGTAGCCCGTTGAAGTTTGAAAGCTCTGACCGATCGATCCACACTCTGGTATCAGAGCAAGGTCTGTTTTTATTTATGGCTTTCTAAGTTTCTTTGTATTCTAGGAAGGTAGCTAAGGGGAGATCATACCAAAATCATGAAAAATGTTCAAAATCTAAGTGTAATTATACTATTTAAAGGCTTTTTCTTCAAATACTATTAACCCAAGGATATTAGCTTATAGGGCTTGATTTTCGAAAAATATAGCTAAACCAAAAGAATCATCCTGCCGTACAGTACCCTAAGAAGTGGGGAAGATTGCGGATTAACACGATGAGGTGAGGTATAGCTAAATTCGATAGAAAATATCGCCCCAAAGTTAAGAGCAAAGGTTGATAAAAAAAAAAAAAAAAAAAAATTCATTTGGGTGCACAGATTGGGGATGTTGTATCATTAATCCTAAGGAATATTCTCTCAGAGTGGCAAAAATCGAAATTTGAGATTTTTGAGTGGCATAAAACGAAGAGCCCCTATATTTTATGTTTGGACTGTTATGTTTCATGTTTAGACTTACCATTTAGATTACCTACTTTTGTTGTTTAGACTTACCATTTAGATTACCATTTAGAAACATTTAAACATTAACAAACTAAATATAAAAGTAATCAATTATATTAGTTCTAGACAATTACATAACATATAAAAATAATCGTCAATTATAAAAATATAATCGTCAACAAATAATAAATATATATCATACAATTTAATATAAACATTCAAACAAATCATTACAACAATTTAATATAAAACATTCAAACAAACTAAAACATAAAACCCTTATTATAAAAAAAAAATAATAGCGAACCGCCCAGCAGCTGGGCGGTCAGCTATGAAGAGTGGACCGCCCAGCCGCTGGACGGTCAGGTAAGGAAATTGGACCGTCCAGTGGACAGGCGGTTGGGGTAGATTTAAAAATAAGTTTGGGGTGGGGGCGGATTTGATAATTTGTTTTTTTTTTTTGGGTATTAATAAAAATATCGGCTTTTCTTTAAATGTTGCTTTTCCTAGCTTAAATAAATGCATAATTTTAGTGTAACATCGAACAATATAGAATGTCGGTTCTGGTAATGAATAGCTCATTTTTTAAAGTTTTCATTTTGGTCCGGTCTGAACCGGTCATTCTCGTTGAGATTTCAAACCGATATCAAATTTAAGATCTAATTCAGACCATTTGATTAGTCTAAAAAGTAGGTCTTGATCGAAGAATAGCTCATTTTATTTAACTTTTCATAAACTATCGAGACAACTTAATCTAATTACATTATACTTAAGTAAAACACGGTCTAATCCAAATCTTTTAGGTGTCCTGATTCGTTAACAACTGTGATTAAAAGATGAAATTTCGGATTGAAAATCTGTCTTCTGATCAAATACTTTGTCTTCTTTTGATTCTATGCATCTTTTTAATATTTATTACGTGTATAAGTCAAAATTTATTTAGATACATACTCGCCACACGTACTCGTCACAAATTTATTTAGTTTGCCTTCTTTTGATCCTAATTTCCCAAAAAATTTAAAAATACCCTCCTAAAAAAAAAAAACCAAAATACCACTGATTTCTAGGAATTCCAGAATTACCCAGGCCGTCATTTGTGGTTGCGGACCCAATAATTGGTTCGCAATTTCATGTTGCAACCCTTATTGTTTTTTTTAAGAACACATAATAGGTTATAAGATTTTATTTTGTTTTAGGTTTATTTTGTTTTAGTTTATGTGTTTCAAATTTAATAAACTCGAATCTATTTATTTGTTTCATTTTTCTAAAAATATAAACAAGCAAGGTGTACTTTGAAAAATTCAACGTTAAATCTCTTCAACGACCTATATGCCTGCCTGACTCTGTTCCCCGAGCGCCTCACCAGATAATAAAAGTAAATGCATTTCTACTAAAACAATGTTTTTATCAATACAAAAACAACTAATAAACCTAAAATAAACAATGTTCTTACCAATACAATAAAAACATATAATAAAAACACCCAATACAATAAAAACATAAAATAGATAGACACCACTGCAGTAGTTTAGATACTAAGATCTAATTGAGGAAACCAAACTAAGCCTGATTAATCATACTGATTTAATCAAACTGCAGTATTTTATTAAAAAGAAAGCTCTTAAATATGTTATTAAAAAATGAAATTTATATTTATATGAGAATATGTTGGTCTACTGTTTTATTGTTAAATGATTAGTGTTTTTATTGACTTATTTTTTTAATAAATAATATCATTTATATAGAATTTTTTTTATTCTATTATAATATGTTTGCAACACATGAATGATACTAGTAATTTAACAACGCATTTAAAATACCAATTTAGACAAACAAAGTGAGACCTATATACTATTTCATGAGAAATTGCCATAACGGTGCATGGACGTGTTCTTTGCACGGTCTATAATCTAAGCTGTTTTTTTATTTTTCGCAAAAGTTAGCTAGGTTACCTCTTTTAAGTTTCATGTAAGTGAAGTCAAGTCTAGGTATTCAGATTATATCATCAAACGAAACCATTTTCATTTCTAAATCAAATGCTAATCTTGAAAAGATTCTAGACTACCTAATAACTTGCTTTCAATCAGTCAATTAGCGTACCATTTTTCTTCGCAATTATGTATATGAATTGGACTTTTTAGCAAGATGAGTATACTGGATTAATAATTTAATATAGCTTTTGTCTTATTTTAGGATTTTCGTTGATTACAGCTTCAAAACCAACTGCAACAGTAATTTAAATAGAAACGCTAATGAATTGGTCCATTTTATTATTAGGAAGATAGTCAGGCTACAATACTATGCATAGTGCACGTACTATGAATTAATATTTTTTTGTTAATCTGAATTGATTAACATGATATACGTATAAAAATGTACTTGTGGATCAAATTTTATATTTTGAGAACTTTTTTACTATTTTTTAGATAGAAAATTACTTGATTTAAAGATTCTAGACCATTCAAAAATAATAATTTTCTTCCTATCTAAAAATAATAATTTTTGTTTTAACAAGTATAAATTTATTCTCCATGTACATTTTTTTATGGAAATAATATTGAACAATTCATATTGATTATTTGAACTTCAAAAACTGAAATATTAATCTGAAATATAGACCAATATGTGCCAGAATCCATATCTTTTGTATTAACATACCATTTGAGTTTTGGACCATGCGATCAGCATTTGGACCAATCCAACCCACACCTATAACGCATGGGGCCCTTTAATATTAGTGCGGCCCCGATCTTAACGCAAAATTTGAGTTAACTCGGAGGATACAAATTCTCTGTGATATATATATGCATAATAGTACCATATCTCACTCTTAGAAAAATACCAAAAAGGTGTAATTATAAAGCATATGTACAGTGTGTGTGACTTTGTGATCTCTGGTGCTTTACAAATTTAGAAAAATAATAAATAAGAGATCCTGAATTAAGATTTAATTTCATCATTAACTTGACTGGGGAGTGGGTATGATATGGGTGCATATTTGAATGATGAAAGAGAGATATTTGAATGGGTGCATATTATATAAACGATTTTGCATATCATATGCACCCATATCATCATGAATTAAGATTTTGTAAAAGAGAGATATTTGAATGGGTGCATTACATATGATATGCAAAATCGTTTATATAAAGTTTATTTGTCTACAGTAAGTGCATTGATTGCCATTTATCAATTTGAATACGGTCCCCCTAGATATACGGTTTCGATCCATTAATACCACAAATACAGGTGCAATCATGATCCTTTTAGAATAAGCAATATTCTCTGCTTAATCAAAATCCCTTGACTTGTGCATATATATATAGAGTAGAACTAGGGTGCTCCTAAGCTCACCAAGCCCTTCCGTGAGCGCGACTCTAAAACCTATCAAATTGACTTCAAACGACATTTCCAAACCGTTAGATGTTCAATCTATATTAAAATGTGCTTGGAGACCAAATTTTACATTTTTTGGAATTTTTTTACTATTTATTAAGATGGTTTGAAAATCGCTGTTTTCCAATGGTGCAGAATTTTAATAAAAACAACGATTTTCAAACCATCTTAATAAATAGTAAACAAATTCCAAAAAATGTAAAATTTGGTCTCCAAGCACATTTAATATAGATTAAACATCTAACGGTTTGAAAATGTCGTTTGAAGTCAATTCGATAGGTTTTAGAGTCGCGCTCACGAAAGGCTTGGTGAGCTTAGGAGCACCCTAGTTCTACTCTATATATATATATCTTAAGAGGCCACCACAAACGGACAAACCTTATCCTATAAGCACCTTATTAAAGAATATGCTTTATTTCTCTCTCTCTCTCTCTCTCTCTCTCTCTCCTTAATTGCCTACAAAGTGGGAAGCGAGCAAAAACGCACTATTTGATAAGATGGTCTCTATTTAGAACCAGTGCGGCTAATTATTTTAAGAATAATTATTTTAGTACCCACACTTGAGTACCCGCATTGTACCCGCATTGATTCCTTTCCCAATTAACTTTCATAACGGTATAACTAACTTTGTCAATCATTAAATTACCTTGAAAAAACGTGGTAAAAGATGAGTCCAGTTTTTTTCTTTAAATACTTGATATCTTAAGTATAAATACTTGATGAGTTATATATGAATATTTGATATCTTAGGTATGAATACTTTCTATTTTGTATGAATACTTTTCATATTGAATATTTGATACTTTGAAAAACGTGTAAAAGTATGTCATCATGGATCTCATTTGAAAGAGAAAATTGTGTAGAACACGTTTGTGGTTTTAAATTTGTAAAATTCCTCATAGATCGTCCCAAAAATTGATAATTAAATATTTTGTATTGGCTCAATCAGCCCCTAAACTTTTTCTTAATTCAATTAGCTCCTTAAATATTTTGTATTGGCTCAATTATTCCTTTAACTATTAATTGGTATATTTTAAATAGTCCATTA
>JAJGRW010002163.1:0-12822 GCA_025461045.1 Carex parvula | reverse complement strand
ATGTCCAAACACAGAATAGGAATTCGGTTAGCACTAAACCAAGCCCATCCAAACAATTTAAATATTATATTCTTTTATGTCTCTGTGTTTCAACTTTTATCTAATATCAAATATTATTTAAATTTATATATTAAAATAAAATTATTAGATGTGATCTATATTTTTGTTTCAACTTGCACATAAAAAATATCACATTTTTATTTTATTTTTATGTGAATCAATAAGTTTAAAAATCAATGTCTAGAACACATCAGTGTATTTTTACAAGCATTTAATACTAATATAAATAAAGTCAAAATATTGTAATTTTAGAGGTATAGAAAAAATAATAAAAATCACATCTAATAATTTTATTTTAATATTTAAATTTGAAAATTTAATTTATTAAGTTTTCAAAATAAAGATATAATAGTGCATTAAAAATTGAGACGAGGAACCTTTCTGTGTGTATTGTTTTTAGTCCAGAAATTGGTTGCAATAGCCCATCAATAACTGGCCCATTTCTCTTTTTATATAACGCATATAACGTATATAAAGCCGACATTTTTTATTAATATCCAAAGTTTAATAGAAATTAATTAATATACCCAGATCCGCGAAGAAGTTATAAAACTATCCGTGAAAATGGCCGGTACCCAATTTAATTTATTATTGGCCGAAAAATAGTTGGTATCCATTTTCCAGCCGATAATGAATTAAATTGAGTACCGGCCAAAAAATGACCAGTACGAGTATTTTTATAATTTCTCAGCCGATCTGAATATATTAATTAATTTCTATTGAACTTTGGATATTAATAAAAAGGGTAAATTTCGCTGGAGGTCACTAAACTTTGTCATTTGTCACGAATTGGTCACTCAAGTTTGATTTGTCCATTTCTAGTCACTCAACTTTGTCATTTGTCTCAATCAATCACTTTATATTTTTCCGTCCAAAATACTAACGGAATATTCTCATTCCGTCCAAAATATTAACGGAATATACTAGTTCCGTCCAAAATACTAACGGAATGAGAATATTCCGTTAGTATTTTGAACGGAAAAATATAAAGTGACTTGATTGGGACAAATGACAAAGTTGAGTGACTAAAAAGGAACAAATCAAAATTGAGTAACCAATTTATGACAAATGACAAAGTTTAGTGACCTCCAACGAAATTTACCCTAATAAAAATGTCGGTATATAAAGCAAAGGAAATGAAATTGAAGAGAAATAAAATGATGTGGCAGGCTCTCATCCTTAAAAGATGTGGCCACAAATTTTGCTATCAAGCAACTCCCCGCCAATAATTTTTCTTCAAGTAAATAAAGAAAGAACAGAGAATAAACTTTAGCTCTGAATCGCCATGGCAATGGCGCCACACTCTCTTCCAGCTCTCCGCTCCTCATTTCTCGCCTATTCTGCACACCCAAAAAACACAAATTTGACCCCTTCTTTCAAATATTTCAATACGAGAAGAGCTAGGCAAGGGAATTGCACTCGCATAGCCGCTGAGCTTGACCAGAACACGGTACAATCAATCAAATGGGAATATTTGTGGGCTTTTACAAATTGCAAAAAAAAAGTGTGTAATTTCATGTAATTCAGGGGTCCTGTTGCAAAATGCACTCTCAGATTTCAATTAGGAGCTGGGGGAATTGTCAGTTTTTTTATGAAGGGTTTGGATAACAATTAGGAGCTGAAGCCTGGTATCTGATACTGCGTTAATGTTGAACTTAAAAGACAATATCAGAAATCTGGTACCAGGTACCAGAGCTTAATGTTTTGAGTTGTCTAAGGTGGGTGGTGTCAGTGATGTTTCTTTTTTTTCTTTTTTTCCAACTCCTCGAATTGAGAAGCAAATCTTCACCTGTAAAATCTGCATTAGTATTTCAGTAAGGGTTTGAATAGGCTTTTCTGTTACTTCGATGGGTATGGTTGTTCTGTTAAATAAATTTATATAAGCATATACCTCAGTTGTGTGAGGGTACTAACTTTGAAAGAGAAATACAAATCAGAAAATCTCATAATTATAATATTTTCGTTTATATTCGATCATTTTCTATTGTCTTGGCATAGGCTGTGGCAATTGCAGTTGGGATTGGCAGTGTTGCTATCGGTATTGGAATCCCCATCTTTTATGAAACTCAGATCGATAGTGCAGTAAGTTAATTTTTTTTTAATTTTAACCTTTGTTTGAGTTTGTTCTCTAAACAATTTCAAATCAATGTTGGGCACTATTTATACAATACCCCCCCACCCCCCCCCCCCCCCCCCCCCCCCCCCTCAATTTTGTGTAGGCTAAGAGGGATAATACACAGGCTTGCTTCCCATGCAGCGGCACTGGAGCTCGTTAGTCTCATTTTTCTCTTTTGAAAAAAATTTCTCTTCTTAGATAATATAAATTTATTATTGTAACAATCAAGTTCCGATGAACAGGTAAAACCATAATAATCCACAAAAGTAAGTTATAATATACATGCACATCTCCAATCTTGCACTACACCAGTAAAGTGCCAGTAAGGCAGTAAATGTCATTCATTCTTTTAATACTTGTGTAAACATTTTGAAGGTCACTTAGCAAAAGTCATCATGTAAACATTGGAGATGTGGTTTAAAGTTTCTATTGATAATTTGCAGAGGCATGTAGGTTTTGCACGGGAAAGGGAACTGTAACTGTAGTTCTTGGTGGAGGTGAAAATGAGGTGTCTCAATGTGTAAATTGTGATGGTGCCGGTTCTCTGACTTGTACCACCTGTCAAGGGAGCGGCATACAACCACGCTACCTTGATCGCAGGTAAAATAACTTACCATTTGCACACAACTAACCCCCTGGAAAGTATAATATTTGCACTGGTATGCATGTAGCTGGTTTCAATTATGTACCAGTATAGTTGTTGGACTGTGATTGTAGGCTTGTAGCACTGGATACTGGTATTATTAGGTCTGGTACTGCTACAATTGGTATTAGTACTGAACTGCTTTAGGCTTTTTGATGTTACTAATTCATTTATTTTGTTACATTTGTCTTTTTTTTTTGTTGGATTTGTCTTATTTTCCTTGAAATAGGGAGTTCAAGGATGATGACTGAGCCATTCAAGCTCTGTTGGCAGAGAAGATAGCAGAGAATATATGTCAGAGGCACAATGCAAAGCGCAGTACAATTCTTTGTAATATATTTTAGTTTGATTTTTTATATGTATGAAAAAACCATATGTAATAGTAACTACAGTAGATATCTTTTAACTCTTTTCTTTTGATTGCAATCTCTCTCTCTGTTTTTTTTTTTTTTTTAAACCTTGGCAGCTGCTGGAATCTCTCTCTCCCTCTCTCTCTTTCTTTTAAATAATCAATTATTTATTTGGAATCTGTTATATCTTCAACACATGCATGTCTCAGCTGCTGACAGGTAGAGCAGCTTCCTAACAAATTCACATCCCCTCAGGTTACCGGACTGAGTACAATTGAATCGGATGGCCCAACATTATTCTTTTTAACTTGGCACGAATCTCAAAGCACAAATAATAATGCCCCCTGCGTCATTCCGAGCAAGACCGGCTGAGAGTAAATCTGAGCCGTCTGTTTCAATTGTGTTGAGTCAGGTACCTGGGAGGATTCGGATCCCTTCCTAACATCCTTACAACTACAAGGCCTCTTAACCAACCGAATAATTTAGAATAAAATACAAAGAACTGCCAACATCATTTATGCCAGTTGTCATTGGTTTATTCTAGCTTTTGAAATGCGTCTCAATTAATTATTCTTGACGGCCACGGATCAAATTAAACAGTAACAGAAGTATGGATGCGGAGAACAAACATTATCAAATTTATAATAAAAAGTTAATATATTCTACATTTGAAGCCTAGACATTTTTAAATTTAAATTTAATTAGTCAAACTAATTAAAAGAATAGGGTAAAATGATTTTTGTCGTCCGAGGCAATTTTTTGCTCCTAGTTCATGATCTGCATACGGATTTATGTGGGAAGCATGTAAATCATGTACAAAAGTAAGTGTAAATTTTGTATACATTTCAAACAAATATAAATTCTGTAAAGATTTAAATTTATGCATGAGAACATAAAGAGAACTAGTGTGGTGACATTGGTAACATTTAAGAATTATGGTTGCGTGTTGTAACATTTAAGAATGTGACAAAGATAGAAGGAAAGTGGAATTGGAAGAAGATAGATGGAATCGAACAAATTGAGAACAAACGGTGAAAAAAATTAAAGTGGCGACCACGTGAGAGAGAAAAAGACAACATGTGCGACGAAACTAAGCAATAAGATGAACCGCTCTATATAATTATATCACTCTTTGCAATAAGATGAACCGCTCTATATCCGAAATTTTTATTTATAACATTTTAAAAAAATAAATTAATAAAATAACCATTGTTTCTGGTCAATTCTATATCTAACACGGCCGCAGAACACCGGAGCGGACCCATTTGGGGGAGGCCGCAGAATGCCGGAGCGGACCCGTGTCCGCACTATGCCGGAGCGGACCCTTTTTTTTTTTTTTTCTGATTCTGAAGTTGATTATGATTTTGCTTTGGAAATTTTTATAAAAAATGTAACGTTTGTACTGGAAGTTGTGTGTAATTACTTATGTTTGAAATGTCGTTTAATCTGAAATTGTTGTTCGTCGTTTTTTTATCAAAAGAAACATTACAATAGAACAAGGAGCCATATAAAGTTGTATACAATAGAACAATGCTAATGTTATCGGAAATTACACATACGTCTAATTAACCGAAAATAAACAATATTTTTACAAGTACAATTAAAAAAACAACATTAACTCTCAATCTTGTGCAGCTCGAGCAGCTCTGTTTTGTCTTTCTTGTGTATCTCGGCCGGCTTGGTGTCCTCTTCTCCTATTATGTAGAACATCCATCCACATCGGAATTCTGTCGTGCTGTCTTCTGCCCACAGAAATATTTTTTTTTCTCTGGAACAAGGACCGGGCCATCGTGTTGAGGCCATTCCGACTGATTTCCATAAACATGCCATTGTGCGCTCCATGTGTTGATCAGTGTATGGATGTGATAGTAGTGACTTACAAAGACGCCAGGGTCGATGCCTCGGAGACGACACACGGACAGAACATGAGAGCATGGTATTCTCTCCAATTGAGGCTTCTGGCACGTGCAAGTTACCGTGTGATCATCCCCGATTATCACCGTGTATTTGTAATTGGCCTTGGTAAACCGACCAGAATCGTCAGGTATGAAAGCGTGAACTCTCTCCTGTGTGGAGGTTACCTCGAACTCGTTGTTGTTTCCAAAGCCCCCCAGCGTCTTCATTTTATCGGACCTCTCGAACCGTTTGTTGATCAGCTACGAAAAATTAAAAAATAATGAAGAAGTCAGATTTTTTTAACAAAGTTCATTAAAAATTATGAAGAAAGAACTACAAATAAAAGTACCTGATGCACACGACACGAGAATTGTTGACCTTGACTGACTTCCCATTCCGCTTTGGCCCTCCTTTGCGCAAACCATGTCATACATTTGTAAAATGTGTCTTCAATTATTGCTGCAACTGGTAGCCTACGAGAGGACTTGAAGACCTTATTAAGCGACTCGGACCCGTTTGTAGTCATGATGCTCCAACGGTAACCACCGTCCAGTGCTTGGAATATCTTCCATGGTTTGGGGCACTCGTTCTCATCTTGATTCAAATATTTACCCACACCGTCCAGCCAATTGAGGGCAATGTCACATGCCTGCCCCATTGCTTGCATTCCTTGCTCGTACCTCCTCATCTTCCTCTTAGCCACACATATTCTAAAAAAACGGATTGCCTTATCACTGCAACCGTTCTTCTTCATGTTCTCGGCTATGTGAGTAGCACAAAGACGGTGAACACATTGATCCTCATCCTCCTCGTTCCACCCCATATCATCTTGTCTGAACACCTTCTTGATACCCTTTCCCCTATCAGTGATGACACACATGAATCTGGAGCGGATTACATTAAGGCGCAACCATTTCATGAACCACGCACAATCGTCATAACTCTCTGATTCTACCAGTGAAAAAGCCAACGGGAGGAGCTGATTTTTAGCATCGTACCCGGTTGCAATCAACAGCTTGCCTGTGGTAAAATAAATTTTGTAAGAGCCGAAATCAACTAAAATAAATAAAGTGAAAACAATCAAATTAGTTACCTTTATACCGGCCTGACAGGAAACATGCATCAACTGTGATGACTGGTCTGATATGTTGAAAAGCAGCTATGCACGGTCCAAATGCCCAAGCCGCCCTATGAAAATACCTCCATGGTCCAGGTTCACCAGTGGGATATGAGGTCACCTCAAACAATGTTTCTGTCAATAAATTTAAAAAAATAAGTTCAATTTTTGATTGATAATGAAATGACGTAAAAATTGAAGGAACAATGTAGTACCTGGGTTGCTTCTTTTGATTGCCTCCAACAATGGAACTACAAGAGCGTATGACCCCTCCCAACTGCCAAATTGACGGGCTATTGCCAACTCACGGCCACGCCATAGTTTGTTGTACGCCGGTATATGACCGTTGTACCTTTCAGCAACAGCAATTCGGACAGCCTGAATACTCAAGTCGACATCGTTCCTCATGTGAGCGGATATACACTCGGCAACCATAGCAGCTGACAACTGGGTGTGATCTGTTCTTGTCGCATCCGCGTGGCATGAATGTTGTGTTGGGCATTTGGAGACACGCCACTGTGTTCCGTAACCGGTGGCCCTTGCGAGTATGTACCACCCACAGTAACTGTCCTTGCACTTGAACCTCATTCTTGTGCGGTCACTGTGCGTAGGTTTTACCTCTTTGTTGCAAAGGATGTGAAACCTGGCAATTGCGCTCTTCATTTCCTCTTTTGAGTCATATGTTTGTCCCTCGGACAATTCATTCTCATACTCTGCCCTACTTCCAAACAAACCCGAATTGGCTTCCATAAACCCTGATGTGTCATTGAAAGCATGAATCGGGTGCTGAAACCCGCAATCCATTATCTGAAACCCGCGATCCATCTTGAATTTCCTTGATATTCCGAGCACAGGCCCGGTATCTTCCTTGTCAGAATAATCGCTCATACCCTCAGGATCAATATGACCCCAATTTTCCTCTGCCTCTAGTATTTCCGGATCCACTTCTTCATCAGATTCATCCGGATTACAAGTTTGACCCCAATGAGCGGTCCGACTAGATGAAGGCTGGTCAGTCTGGGATGGGGCCCGACGGGAGGGTCGGTCTCTCTGAACTGGGGCCCGACTACTGGACGGTTGGTCAATTTGGACAGGGGATGGACTAGAGCCGGATGAGTTACCCCGACTACGACCCTGGATTAACCTCTGAACTGGGTTCGATCGCCGGGCTCTGGTAACCTCCACATATAGGTCAATTATCTTGTATGCACCCCGAGAAAAACTCATGGTTTGGTTATACAATACCTGCCAGACTCCCTCATTCTGAATTAGAAATAGTTGGAACCAGGTTTGTGCCGAACTAGTCGGCATGCTAATTTTGGCATCAATTTTAAGGTCATACTGACCCTGATCCAACCCCAAATTCTGACATATACTTGATTTAAGTCCCAAATAATCCGTACCTGGCAATACCGGGATCACAGTAACAGGTCAAATACTGTAGTAAACCCCATTAGGACCTGTTAATACATCCCCACCAGTGTAGATGGATACCATAAGAGCCATTTTTTCAATTCAATACAGAAGAAACCTACAATTAAAAATTAACTAAATTAATTATTTTAAATTAATTATTCTAATTTAATTATTCTAATTTAATTATTGCTAAATTAATTATTCTAATTAAATTATTCTAATTAAATTATTGCTAAATTAATTATTCTAATTAAATTATTAATCTACTGAAATAAAAATAAAAAATTTAAAAGAAAAGAGAAAAAAACTTACAGATAACTCAGGAGAGAAGGTGTGAGAGTGTGAAATGAAATTTCGCTGTCATTTTCGAAATATAAAGAACAGGGGCCGCTCCGGCATAGTGCGGACCCGGGTCCGCTCTGGCATTCTGCGGACCCATATGGGGGTCCGCTCCGGCATTCTGCGGCCGTGTTAGATATGGAATTGACCAGAAACAATGATTATTTTATTAATTTATTTTTTGAAAATGTTATAAATAAAAATTTCGGGCTCTATATAATTATATCACTCTTTTTTGTTCTTTTTTTTTTAGTTAGTGACACCTGACATAACATGCTAACAATCATAATCATATAGATATGTTCAATCATCAAGATATGATATAACATTGTCAACCATCTTTCATCATTGTGTAAAGCATCCGTACTAACTAATGCCTCACCTGATACTGACATCTTCTAATACAGATGTGCTCAATCAATCAAGATATGAAAACCTACCGAAATTTTTATTAATAGAAAATAAAATAAAAAAATATCGATATTGAAAAACGTTTTCGCTGGAATTTGAGATGTAGCAAAAACGTGATGGTTCATAACGTCCAGGGTACTGTAGCTGAACGTTATGGTCGATAACGTCCAGTTAATCTGATTGCTAATGATATCTAATTAACAAAAAAACACTGTAGCAAGACGTTACAATTCATAACGTCCAGCTACAGTGTTTTTTTTTTTTTTTCTTGCTTCAGTTTGCGATTTTTTGAAAAAAAAACCATTGTGGTTGGACATTATAGACCATAACATCCAGCTACAGTGTTTTTTTGTTAATTAGAGATCATTAGCGATCAGATTAACTGGACGTTATGGTTTATAACGTCCAGCTACAGTGCCCTGGACGTTATGGACCATCACGTTTTTGCTGCATCTCGAATTCCAGCAAAAATTTTCTTCAATGTCGATATTTTTTTATTTTATTTTTATTAATAAAAATTTCGGTGAAAAACTAAAGCATGTACGAAATTGAAAAAAGTATTTTAAAAAGAAAATCAATAAGTGGAGAGAAGAAGATATTGATCCGCACAAATAATACATGAATTTAGGGGCGGATGCAAGATTTCTGTCAGGGAGAGATAGAAATCGGACTAAAATAGTTAATTAGATTCAAACTCATTAACTTCAAGTAATAGATAAAAAAACAATAAACATAATAAGAAATAATAAAAATAGTATAGTCTTATATAATAAAAAACAACAAAATAAAATCATTTTACATATAAAAACAACAAAGTTGGAATCCGTAAATTTCTATAAACATAACAAAGTTTCTCATTAACAATTCTTTTGGACTGGTCTGACAGGCTTTCCAGTTCCAGAGAGGAACAAAATAATTTTCAGAGAAATACAAAGTGGTATCAGACCCGTATTTTTCTACTGAATTTAAAAATCCAAAACAAAAAACAGTTACCCCCTCTGACTGTGTGTGGGTCCACCCCTCCATGAATTGGTAGGTTAACATCATCTCCTCTTAACCACTAAGTAACCTAACTCCGACTACGACCTCGTTTCATATATTTTCCTTCACATCTCCTCAATCAAGCAATCGTTTATTTAATATTTGACTCGTGTATATATATATGGACTTGAACGACTGATGATAAAAAAATATAGATCAGTTTTCTCTACCCACTTTCAAGTTCATAATTTAAAAATTCAAATTTTAAATAATAATTTTGATATACTGAAGCAAATCAGGGTTAGGACTAAAAAATTTAGATAGGAAGAGTTAGATAAATAAGTATTGTGTTATTTCATTTTATGAGGAAGATTAATAGTATAACTTTATATAATAATTAAAAAAATGTAAAAGGTAAACCTCTACAATCTGTGTACATGATTTTTTCTTCTGAAAATTTGACATATTATATGAAAAATAAATTTTATATAAATTGACAAATTAAATTTAAGAGTTAATCTTCCATATAAATTTAAATTTAGATAGGTTTCACATTTTTGACAGATCATAATTCGTATATAATATGAAGCGATTATTAGACCGCCTTTAATATTCAATTGCTTCTTTTGCGGGGCCCATCAATGCATCATGCACTGTCCTTCAGTTTTTTCATTGGGCTTTTTTTATTTTATTTTTATTTTGTTGAACAAAATTCCTTTTCAAGCATAAATGCTCGACTCCAAAAATGTCCTTCAGAAATTTCCGAGAAGATTTTATGTGACTTTCAACTGAAAATTAGACCACTAAAAAGTTCTCGCTAAAGTTTGAAAAATAATATGAAGCTAAAAGAGCATCTACATATCCCATCAACTCAAATGAGTTTCTAAATAACTGATTTTTAAAAATTAAGGTCTCAAAAGTTTCTGAACTCTACATCTCTGAAATTAATTTTAGAGTTTCTATTAAGCAACGTCAGTAATAAATTAAAAAAAAGAAATAATTTGAGCCAATAATTTGTCCAGCATAGAGTTTTTAAACAGTTTCTTAATAAGAAACTTTCATGCATAGTTTCTAAATAAGAAACTCTCTCACATCTCTGAAATTGAATTAGAAACTGCCACATTAGATTAGAAACTCTTTAATAAACCAGGGATGTAGATGCTCTAAGAATTATTTCTTTTATTTCATCTCATCATTGTTTTTACCAGTGAGAAGCCCTGAAGTTGCATGGAACTTCTGATGTAAGGAACAAATTAGATAGGAGTGAGGCTATGGTAATATGCATATTACGTAACGGCTCGTGCTTTGGATTTATATTTTCGTTTTTAAACTTCAAAAAGTTAATTTGGACTGTTCAGCATGATTTTCGTATGAAAATATACTTGATTTGAAAATTCACTTGATTTTCGTACTGAATTTTATATTTTTTAATAGATAAAAAATCACTTGATTTGAAAATTCTGGACCATCCAAAAGCAGCGATTTTCTACTTATAAAAAAAATAGAAAATTTCTAAAAAAATATAATATTTAGTCTACAAATACATTTTGATATGAAAAAAAATTATGTTTAACAGTTCGGATTAACTGTTTGAACTTTAAATTAGAATTATGGATCCATAGCACGGATCGATCTGTAATATGCATATAATCATCACTTGAGAGTAGGTCTGATGGGCATCGGACCTACTTTGGTTCGATGGGTTTAATCACCGTCGATTTGCTTTAAGATTCGTGTGGAACGCTTTAAAATTTGCGCATGTCTATTTCAATTTTTGTGTGCACAAATCTTAAATTAGATCGGATGGTCATCATGCTCGTTGAACCTAAAAGTAAGTCCGATGGGCATCGGACCTACTCCGTTCTCTATTATGATCATAGCCTCACTCAATTAAATAATATTATTTTTTACTTTTTTTTTGTTTTTTGTTTTTTGTTTTTTGCTTAATTGCACCGCGTACGTAGGCTCAACTTTTATAATTTTAATAGCATGAACCATGAGCAAGCATGACCCTCTTCTGTGAAGTAATTGTTAATTATTAATATTTTAACTCTCTGATCTCAAGACCAGCTATGAAAATTTCAAATGTATTACCAAGAAAAAAAGAAAAAAAGGAAAATCAACGCGCTTTTATGAAAGAATCAACCCGAATTGTTTTTTAATCGCTTGCCGTGACTATTGGATGGATATCAGTGTATATTTTCTTAATTAATGTTGCTTTCCATATATTTCTCAAGATAGGGATGATTATTATTAAAAAAAAAAAAAAAAGAAGCTCCGGGGTAACTTATCGCACTCAAACTACTAAAAATAATTTAACTAAAACTCATTTGTAGTATCAGTCTTTGATCTAGTGACAAAAAATAATATTCTCTGTGTGAGAGATTGTGAGTTCAAAATTGATGGGATGTTATCTAATTATGAATAATTAAAGAAAGTTGGTATAAAAAGGGCTGAAGTGAGATTCCATCAATTGTGCACACATGCCCAATTGCCCAAATAGAAATAAATCTGATTTTGATTTTTAAAATATACATTCAAACTCTTTAATTTTGTTATTTTATTATGAGAGTGCTTGTACATGTAAAAGAAACAAATTAGTATGGTTTTTATATACTGTAACATCCGGTAAATTTTTATATTACTTTTGAAATTTATTTCAGATTTAAATATGATATTTATAATTTTAAGGTGCATTGTGTAAAATAACAACCTTTAAAATATATAAAATAAGAAGATCAAGGTGGCACACTTGCCACGTGGCCATGCATCTGCCCCCACCGTATTAACCCCTCTAATTAAAAGCCTCTTCCTCCTAATTCAACTCAGAAGAGAAAACAAAAGAAAACCGAAAAAAAGAAAGAAACGAAAAAGAATGAAAGAGAAAAAAAAATGAGAGAATGAAAAGAAATAGTTTGATAAAATATTTTGATATTGATTAATATTCAATTTCATGTCCGATTGGAATTCTGACTATGTCGCGTTGTGTTGATTGTAATCTGATTTGGATTTCTGGATTGATCGCTAATCAGGTAACCGTACTTCTATATAATATGTTTTTCGATTTGTGTGGTTCAATTGGATGTTTGAATTAAGTGTTGGATTATGAGGGCATATTTAACTGGATAATGGGTCTGAGGTTCGAATGTGAATTGTGAAATGATAAGATTGTGTGTTCTGAGAATGTAGCATTTGTCTGTGGGATACATTTCAAATGTGTGAATACTGTGTACTTGTTTACTGATAACCTAGACTCAAGTATTATCGTCGTTAAATATGCATGCATAATTTGATCTGAATTTGTATGGATTAATTCAGTATGTTTGAAATGGTTGTTTAATTGAGCCAATTATAAAAAAGCGCGTCGTTAAATAACCCGTTACTAAGCTTTGTAGTTGACTCTGTATTGTTTATATTTGTTTTTGTTTGCGATGTTGGTTGACGGAACGATGGATGGATGTTTTGATGCCTCTCTTGTCGCGATCCCGGTCTG
>JAJGRW010002162.1:0-49456 GCA_025461045.1 Carex parvula | reverse complement strand
GAGCAGCAATTTGCGAGATTCAGAGATACTCAAGCATTACAATCACAATCCCCTTCATGAGGCAATTGCAAGCATACCCGTATGCTAAATTTCTGAAGGAGATTCTTTCGAACCGAAGCAGACTCAAGAATTCTCAACAGTTCGCTCAATCTGGAATGCAGTGCGCTCGTGCAAAGCAAATTACCGACAAAGTTAAAAGATCCGGGAAGCTTCTCAATACCTTTAAGAGAGCTTTATGTGATCTGGGGGCAAGCGTGAGTCTGATGCCTAAGGTAGTATTTGATAAATTGGAATGTGGAGACCTATCACCAACACGGATCTCATTGCAACTAGCTGACCGATCAATTCGATATCCTGAAGGAATGTTGCTTGATATCCCAATCAAAGTCGGTAAATTCTGGATACCGGCAGATTTTGTGGTAGTTGACATGGAAGAAGATGAGCAGATTCCGATCATCCTTGGAAGGCCATTCCTCGCCACATGTGGGGCAATGATTGATGTTAGGAATGGGAAAATTTCACTCAACGTTGGCGAGAACAAGATGATCTTCAACATGAATGAAACCAAAGTCCCACCTGACATAAATCTTGCTTACAATTTGGAAACAGTGGATGAGTATGGCAATGATGAATTGCGAATGGATGAATTTGAAGACATCGAGGAAATGATGCACGAAGCAGAAGTGGAGAGACTGTTCATTGTACAAATGACGGTCAGATCCATCCAACCTCCGTGACAACACAAACCGATGGTCTGAACAGGAGCCCCAATATCGCAAACAACAGGAATTATTCTCTCTTAGCCCTTGCACTAATCAAAAACCTACGCGAAGAACTCGATGCAATTTCTCAAAGACTGGACGAGGTTGAAGTAGTACTCGGCGTGAGTCTAGCATTCGACCCCGGACCTCAAACACCAACCGACTTCTTCAAGAAGGGCAATAATGATGAAACCACAGAAGACGCTGAAGGCGAACCACCCGACAAGCAACCAGCTTGCATTGACGGGAGGATATGGAAGAAACTGATGCGACACAAAGTCAAGCTAACGACTTTAAACAAGCGCTTCTTGGGAGGCAACCCAAGGCCACTTTTATATCTTCTTATATAAATTCTTATTCAGTTTAATTAGGACTTTAACTGGGGAACGGAACACATCCACTCATTTTTCATGACCAGGTGAACATGCTAGAGGAAGGGCTCGGTTAAAAATTGGAAAAGTCAAGAAAATATTCTCTGTTGCTGACCGTATCAGCCAATACGGACTAGGACAGTGAATACGGAGCAGGAGTTGGATGAACAAGGAAGAATAGAGAATACGGCCCGTATCAGCCAATACGGACCGTATTCAGAGGAAGAGTTGAAGAATCAGTTGTCAGGATTCAAAATTTTAGATCGGATACGGACCGTATCAGCCAATACGGTCCGTAATCAAAACCGATCTGTGAAATTGAAACCCGTTAACGAAGAGCGCGAAGTTGGGTAACCGTTCAAATTAGAGGTTTTTTATTTTGAGCCCCCTCTCTCCCGTTTCTCTTCTCCTTTCCTCTTTATCTCTCTATCTCCCTTCCTTCTTTCTCTCCCCCACCTCCCCTCTCTCTTGCAAAACCCGAGCACACCCTAGCCTACACCATCGGCCGCCAAGGGAGACCAAATTCACTCACGCCGACCTCCAATACGGGCCGTATCCGACCCGTATCCGCCATGAGCACCATTGATCTCCACCATTTTCGGTTCTTCCCCTCTTTCTCTCTTATTTTTCAAATTTCTATTTCAATTTCTTAAAATTAGTCTTTTATCTTCCTTTGCAACCTAGTTTTATGTGTTTTCTGTTTTAGATCTAATTTAGAAACCAAAAATCACGAAAAACAACAAAAAAATTAGGTTTTCCCCTTTCACCGTAACCACCAGTATCGTCCGATCCATCAATACGGTCCGTATTAAGTCTGGTACTTGGCCAAAAATTTTACCAGCACACGGGTCCGTAACCCTCCGTATTGACCTAATACGGCCCGTAACAGAGAAGGTTAAACCTCCAAAATGGCCCCGAAAACACGAGGTCTTCTTAAGGCTTTAACAGGTCAGGGCAAGAAGAAGAGGGGGGTCTTCTTCTCAAAATCCGCGCCTGAATCACCCGAAAGGAGCCCCGAACGGGAAGAGCTGCCGGAATCTCCTCCTCAAAATGAACCACAACTGATGGAGGGGCAACAACATAACCCCTTCGACATAAAATTCTCCTACAGAGCACATGCCAATGTCTTCGCAAAATTGGAAGACAACACAATCAAAAACCACAAGGCCATCCACATCAAAACCCTTCAAGCTCGGCCATCCTCCCAATTCAAAACCCTTGCAAAAAGGGTTCACATCTGGGATTTTCTCAACAAGCTGGTGGATGTCCCGGTCTATGACAACCTCACCTGCGAGAGTTCATTGCCACCTTCTCCTCCGAAAATGGACATAATCACAGTTTCAATTAATAGAACTGATAGAGCGAGGAGATGACAATGAGACGACTTTGCAGACATCTTTGGCTTCAGGATGATGGAGGGCGTACAAGCATACAATGACGACCCGGAAATTTTGGAAGGGCTTGGATCACCTAATGACCACATCAGTGATTCTACGAGGAGTCGCCAGCCAACTTGTCCGATCACCAGTACTTTCGGTACATGGCAGGGCTGCTCTCAAGCAATTTCTCTTCATTTCGCTCGGAGGTGAGACATGTGCCGGAAAGTGTACCTTCCGCTGAGTCAGTACATCCCTCACAGTGCATGCCTCATACACCGGAAGAGGCCTCCGGCAGCATCGGCCACTTCCTCTGCAAACCACATCCACTCAATTGGAACCAAACAAAAGGGGCAGAGGAAACATCCCATCGGTGCCATTGCCACAATCCTCGCCAGCCAGCTCAGAATCGAGGTAGATTTCTTGAAGGAAGCACAAGGCATAAAATTCCTAGACATCGAGTGGCCTCACTGCAATGAGAATGATTAGCGCAGACCTCCGAGCCATACCTACCACATCGAAAGCAGGAGGGTTCAAATGCCTTGCAAGCCGCTACCTCTCAAAAACCAGCAAAAATGGAGGGAAGTGGCACCTATTGGGCAGACAGGCCGCGCAAAGAGAGTGATGATGATGGTCGATTTTGATGCTTTAATGGCCGAGGCTGAGGAGGAGGATAGGGCCGAAAGCGCCAATGCAGCCACCGCATACATGCAAGAAATGGCTGGCAAATGAGCAAAGGGCCCGACAAGAGGCGATCGCAGCAGACGCAGCGCGACAAGGGGCGGGAACATCTGATGCCCCTCAGAGTGGATACAAATCGTGTGCTCCAAGCCGTCCAAAGGGTCAATGCGAACATGGTAGAGGTTCTCCATTGACACTAAGACCACCTATGCCCGGCTTGACCAGCAGTATGACGCGGCACGTCATTCTGTAGACGAGGTTCGTCAGGCATGGACGAGCTACGAGGGTACGCTGCCACAACAGGCGGAGGCACAGCAGGCCCGCTACATGTCACAACAGTACTACCAGCATGCCCTCACCACCGGTCTGCCGTACCAGCCACCACCCTATGGACTCTTCGATCCATCATTCTACGAGCAGATCCAGCGACCACCACCACCTCCACCACCTCAGGATTGAGGTGCAGTGAGTTGTATCTTTTCCCGGTCTTTTTACTTTATTACTTCCTTTATTTTTATCTCTCGAGCATTGGGGACAATACTCAATCTTATTCGGGGGGTAGGAGGTAAATTGACAATGTATCTTTAAATTTTTCGCATTTTAAATTCTTAGGTGCTAGTAGTTTTACTCAATTTTTGACTAGGGTTAGAGGCTTTACCGAAAATCCTAGAATGATTAGATTGAGGTTTTTAGCTAGCTTGCATTCTTATTATTCCTTAGGAGTAGGTTTAATCAAATAGGAATTGTTTTTAAATTGAATTAGACTAAGGTTTAGACAATTGACCATGATACCAAAAATTCGGAATTTTTAAAATTATTTGTAATCTCAAAGTGAACAATTAATTGCTAACCATGAATGTTGACCAAAATTGCAAACCCTAGGATTTTTATTTATTGAATAATTTATTTTTGCAAAGTCTCTTAAGCTTGATAGTGTTTTAGAATACCCATTTATTATAGATAGACCCCTAGCGAAACTATGCAATAATTCCTTGTATGAATGAATACTTGGAATTGTGTGTAATCATGGTGCTTGCGACACAAAAATATTTTATTTTTCAGAAAAATACAAAAATACAAAAAAATCAGAGATGAGAAAAATCCAAAAAAATAGAAAAATCCAGAAAAAGAAAAAAAAATAGAATAAAAGATGGAGGATAAAAAGAGTACGGGTGCCTACACAAGACTGGTTACCAATAGGCTCGAGAAAACCTCTCAAATTTTAAATTTTGTACATATTTAATTTTTCAAAAATAGTCACAAGTACCAACACACTTAGTTGTCATACTTTGCTCCAATCAATTGGAAAGGAAAATCAAAATTTATATCATTAGAATTCCTATTGATTGGAAGGGATCCATTTATAATCGAAGGGGAAATTAATACTCTCAAATTTAAGGATATTTGTGAAATAAATTGTTCAATGATAATTCTTCTAGGGTAAGCATAATAAGTTCAATCATGGGGTGAATAAATTGTTCAAGGGAGAGATCATGAATATTTTAGAATTCTAAATTTTTATTGTCATGCCAATTGTACCAAACCTAAGCCCTAATTTAATTTTTAACAAGTCCTTGAGATTGTATGGTTTAACCTAGACCGGATCTTTGACCAGCTGGGATGTCATTGCTTGAGGACAAGCAACAATTCAAGTTGGGAGGCGTGATCAGAGTCAAAATAATGATGATTTACGTAGGGTTTTGGCTTAGATTTTGCATATTTTCTCACACTTATGTTTAATTTATTAGAGAAAAAGGCTACTGTCACCCTTCTTTATGTTTTATTGCAGAATACAGGTTTTGGGACTATTTTACACCAAATGGAGCTAGAATCAGGTCAATCGGATCAGCGACGCTCATCGACTAAGTCTCTGTTACGGTCCGTATTGCCTAATACGGACCAGGCCTAGCACAGATCAGGAGATAGCGCTGGGAGCACTAAACCCTAACCGTCAAGGTCCTAATATGGAACGTATCACCCGATACGGTCCGTATCCGAAGGCATCTCTTGGGGAATAACTGCCGACAGCTATTTCCAGATCAGTTTCTTAGCCCCTACTCAACCTCTACACGTCCCTACACTCCTATATAAGGCCCCTGGGCAGATGGAATTAGTTATCTTTGTAATTAGGGTTAGATTTAATTAAAGTGAGAAGAGAGGAGTGCTTGTAACAATGTCGTTCCGCGGCTAAGTTCATTTTCTTAGGGCTAGGCAGTAAACCTTGTTACTATTGATGTTTTGATATATATATTTCTGTTGATTATGATTTCTTGTTGTTGAAACAAAATGCTTTTGTAATTTACTATCTCTTCATCTAATTTCAATGATCTAGTTTGAGACCGTTAGGGTAGTGACAGTGCTTTAATGGCAAGAGAAACTATTTGTATGAATTAGCCTCGTTGAGATCTATTAGGTTTATGTGAAGAAAATCTTAGCGGGGAAACCATAAACCAGACCAACAAAACGTGTACCAAATTCTATCACTTGCGTAAAGTAAATCGCAGTGATATGTGTAGTAATTTGGGGTATTTGAGAGATCAGACATTTGCGTAAGGAAAATCGCAGTGTCCTATGTAGAATCTCGGTGAAAGATCTGTCATTCTTGTGTAACATAAATCGCAGTGACCTATGTGGTGTCTTTCATTAAACAACAACAGGAAATCAGACGCAACAGGAATATATTGTCAAGGCGGATTGAGTGGCAATGGTGTGCCAAAACCCTAGGAATTCTCATCTCTATCTTTATTTTAATTACTTTTAATTGCTTCCTAATTTACATTGATCAAAACAACATCTCTCAATTTACAGATTTCATCTAGCCTTTCGAAAGATTGTGATTCGATCGCTCAAAGCATTGAACCAATATTCTCTGTGGATCGACCTCGAATATACTACTCGATAGGATTGTGCGCTTGCAGTCCGAACCGATAGCATTTACGAGTTTATAAATATTAAAAGAAACATTGCTCTCTTTTGAGTGATCATATATCAGGTTTGTCAAGGCTTGCGCTGTTCTGGCAAGTTTGAGCCCCTGCAAACGACCTTGTAGCTATTCATGTTGTAGCATTGAAGTGAGGATGTTCATACAAAGAATAAAGATATATTGTGAAAGTGTGCAATCCTGCCTAATGCCCCTTGTTGGATTTACAAAACCTCCACCAGACCCTTGAAAAAGGAATGTGAAGCAGGCTGACTTAATACACGCCATGATCCATGCTGAAAATTTATGAGGGAACGCATACAGCCCCAGGAGTTTCTCTATAAACCTCCAGCTCATGCGGTCAAATGCCTTGGAAAGGTCTGACTTTAAGCAAAATGACGGTTTGCGGAAAGATGCAAGCAAAAAGGTATGAAGAATTTCTCACATAAGGATCACATGATCTGAGATATGCCTATCCGGAGTAAGCGCAACCTGATTAGTATGAATTAGGTCCAGGATTATAGGTTTTAACCTTGATGACAAGAATTTGGAAATAATCTTATATATTACATTGCAGACACTAATCGGTCTATAATCGGAGACCGTGGCCGGATGTTCTTGTCTTTGAGGTGCTCGGATGCAACATATGACACCTTTGTACGCATGTAAAGCCCACATGCACTATACCTTGACACACCTCTGAAATTAGTGTGCCAATCTTACGAGCAAGAAAGTAAATCCCTCAATAGAGAGGAGTTCTGCTGGTACATTATGAAATTGCATCCATAGCGTGATGTTGACCAACAAACTCCGGGTTGAGTTGAGAAGGATCTTGAACCCTCCGTAATGACACTATATCAGCCCGATAAGTCCAAGGTTCATTTTGAAGGACTGCATGCATCTCTCGAGAGCAAACAAAGTCAACAAGGTACGTGTGACGGGCTATTGGTGAAATACGAGTTGCCAGATGCACCTTCCAGTTGGCTATCATTGAGTTGATGAAATTATTATCAATAACCAGGCGGTCAGTGAAAACTCGCACAAGACATGAGAGTGACCAGTCATGCGTTGTTGTTATGTGGTGAGGAATGAGAATGCTCTTCTTCTTCATTTGCAAGAGGTGCCAGGGTTTGAAAAAGAGTGGTGATTCATCAGGTGTTTGCATGATGAGGTCTTTGTTTTTTGACAAGGGTGGTAGTGGTCCCAAGATGGAAGGTTGCAAAGGTATTGTTTGTAAGTGAGTAGGGGCACTGGGGGTATTATAGTTGTCAGGAAAGGAAATCGATTTGGGTCTTTGTTTTGGAGTGGGGTCCTTGTTGGGGCTTGTTTCAAGTTGCCTATTCTTATGTGGTGTGGATGCATGAAATGGGTCATAAGATAAGGGGGATCTCTGACCAGCTATATGTTTTCTAGACCGAGGATTAGAAGGTTGGAGTTTGTTGCCTGGAGAAGCTGCTAGTGAAAAGGTGTGCAGGCGGCGCGTAAAGTGGATGAAGGCAAAGAATGTTCACTAGAGACAACACATGAGACGAGAAAGTAGTTTGAAAGTGGGATTTTGACTGTTTCCCTAGATTAAAGTGTTTTAAGCAATGGAACACGTGTCTAACATGCATGGCTTGATGAGATGTGCACCTACTGTAGACAATAAAGAGGGACCACTTGGGTAGCTTGAAAAATGGCAAAGTGGGACGGAGGATGGTGGGAAAGACACGTGTCCTTGAGTTTTCCTTGACCGACCTTGCAAAGCCGGGCTCCGGTACCAGCCTCCAGGACTTTCGTATATCTATTCTGGCATGAATGAAGATAAGCATAGCGGCCGCACACAATAGCGATACCCCATAGCATATTCTGGAAAAACATACCAAGTTCCCATTTTCATCATCTATCGGACCACGTAAATGACCAGTTGATCAGATGGACCAATAATGGAGCTTATTGGCCCCTGTTTAGGCTCCAGTATTGACCTATGATGCTATTGCTTATCACCGCCTGACCTACCTTAAGTCCCCTAATTAGTTGTACTTTGAGTCTCTTGAAATAACACTATCATAGGATCCTGACAACTGATCTCATGCGCGCGAATCGGAGATAGGCTATCAGCCTCAGTAGCGTCATCTCCATACAGATTATCCGGGTCTGAGAAATCCCGGTAAGGTCTGAGTCGCAGCGGTATATATGGGTAATCTTTCCATTGTTGGATATGAATACGACATTCCGCCCACATTCTAGCATAATGAACATCAAAGAACCTTGGGATCATGCGTGTATCCAAACAACAAATAGTTGCTGCTATATGTGCCCTGTTCCTTCTAGCCAGGTTGTCCGCGTCCACGTGAAGCACTTAGCCAAGAATTGATAAGAACCTTATAATATAAAATTCATGCCATAAGGGAAAAGGGAACCCGGTAACAAGGATTCGAATCCAAAAGGCAAAGGATGGCTGACGGAAGAGGTAAAGATTGGGGTTCCATGCTGTTAAAAGGATATCAATAGATAAGCACCAAGGTATTATTTCCCGTACTGCCTGAGATCAATCAAGGTGAGATGGGAGTGTGATGAGGAAGGAGTTGTTCTCCCATGGTGTAATCGGATACTGACTGACTGAGCCTCCATATCGTAGAGCTAGTTGTCTTTGAAAACCAAAGATATTGCCATGATGATGCAGCTGCGGGCCCCAAAGACATATTGTTTGTGCTAATTCTGCCCGCAATGCTTCAAAAGCCAGTACCTTAGTGGAAGGTGGTATATGTACAGTAAAAGCGTTAGTGGAGAAGTCAGAGCCTTTGATTGGGGTCGAAAACGGTGAAAGAAGAAAGGAGGGGGAGAATAGATCAGGTAGAACTTTAAGAACAAGTTTAACTACATAAAATTTTGTGTACATAAATTAAGCATCATGGTTAGGGTTCAAAACATTTATTCTTTTAATTGACAGCAGGCTATTAGCCTAATAGGCCCTAAAACAAGGCCGTATATAAGCCTTTCTGTCTCTAATAGAGTTGTATGGGCCTAATTCGGTCCACGGATCATACTAACGAACCAATCAAGGCCATTGAAATTCATTTCCCTGGATCGACGGTACCTGCTGGAATCGACGATCTATATATTACGAACCAAGCGTCTAGGGTTTTTGGTTGCAGCCGCCCCCGTCTCTAGCGAGGTATATATTATTCTCTACCTTTACCGCCTCCATCTTCTCAATTACTTCTTTTCTGTGATTGCGTTGTAGAGATTTGTTGGAGATAGGTAGTTTCTCTTTAGATCAATGGGTTCTGTAGTATCTGAAATTTTAGCGGATAGACCACTTTCTGGTTGGATCTTCATTTGTTTTGGAAATGTTTGATCTGTTATCAATGATCCGTGGATCCCGTTCGTGCTTAAATTTTCATTCAATTTAGTTTAATGTTTTATGTTTGTATCTTTGTAGTTTCAGGAGAAAGGTGAAGGCAACGTAAGGCTGAGAAAATGGTGTTAAAGTAAGTTGTTCTTGTTCTTTTTTTTAGATTTAATTTTCATCCCGAGCTTTTTGTATTGTTCGTATATCTTTTATTATAAGCTAGGAAAATCATAAGTACTCCTGCCTGCACTAATCTTAACGAAATTAAGGTTGAGTAAGAGAATTAGTTGATTTACATTCGGCCTGGTTAAATTTTTCCTGGAAAAAAAAAGATGATCAACTAAGTTAAATGTTTCTCCTATAACATTGCTTTTTGGGTAGGACGTGATTTTTGAGTTTTCTGAGGTTATTTACAAATGTACCTGATTTAGCCTCAACTACTTATAATTGTAACATACCATTTACAGAAGATTGTTATGCAAGTGAAGATATTAGAAGCTTGATTTTGTTTTCTAATTTTATTTTCTTTGTATCTGTTACTTGTTTACAGGACAGAACTTTGCCGTTTCAGTGGACAGAAGATTTATCCTGGAAAGGGTATTCGTTTTGTTCGTGCCGACTCCCAGGTAATTTTTTCAATGTGTTTAGTAGGATGTAAAATGCTAGTAGTTTTTTTCGTTGTTGTTTTGGTACTTAAATTAAGTTTACTTGGATAGGTGTTCTTGTTCGCCAACTCAAAATGCAAGCGGTACTTCCACAACAGGCTCAAGCCAGCCAAGCTCACATGGACTGCTATGTACCGTAAGCAGCACAAGAAGGTAAATTTCTTAATATTTCTTGTAAATTATTCATATTGGCTCATATTGTGTTGTTGGTTACTGTGTACTGAAGCCTGTCTGTGTTGCTGTATGGACATGCTGGTTAAAATTTCATGTATAGTGAGTAAACTCCTTGACGGTCTTTTGTATTGCCTTTTGCTGTATGGCGTCACAGCACTGCAATAGTGCATTGGTTTACCAGGGTTAAGAGCTAATGTTGTGTAACATTGGGTGTAGTTGCTATTTTGTCAATTATCTTATATAATTAAATCTTCAAGTAATAAATGCTCTGCAAGTTTGTCTGTTTATAGTATACTGTTAGTAATTGCCTATGGAAATACTGTATCAGGTGTTGTACTTAAAATAATAAATTAATATGCTAATGCTATTGCTTTATTTTGATGTATCCATTGTAAATTAAATGCTTTCTGCAATGAATGGTTAAAAATTGGCAATTGCAGGATATCCAAGCTGAGGGAGTGAAGAAGAGGCGCAGAGCTGCCAAGAAGCCCTACTCAAGGTCTATTGTGGGGGCCACTCTTGAGGTCATCCAGAAAAAGAGGGCTGAGAAGCCTGAGGTCAGGGATGCTGCCAGAGAGGCTGCTCTTCGGTATGTCATAACTTCTCACTTCTGTTTAAATTAGGGTGTACTTCAAATTGCTGTACCATTTTGGGATTTGATTAAAAGCTGGGTATGGAAGGGAATATCTGATTGTTTTTTTCTTAAGCTTCTTTTGCAAGACGTTTAAATATTTGAATTTCTGTATCTGTTATAGTGAGATCAAGGAGCGTATCAAGAAGACCAAGGATGAGAAGAAGGCGAAGAAGCAAGAAATATTGGCCAAGTCCTCAAAAGGTACTGCCAAAGGTGCTGCCCCAAAGCCCACCAAAGGTCCCAAGCTTGGTGGTGGCGGTGGAAAGCGCTGAAGCGTCCCTGTTTAGATTTTGTATTTCTCTTGTCTGTGGAACAAAGTAATGTTTAATCTAGTGTTTTTGTTTGAGGTATTGATAGTTTTTCGGATTTTTCATCAGACCTGTAGCCGAAAGTTTTGTTGCTATTTTGCTATGGTATACTGTGTTGATTTTAATTTACTATATTTTGTTTTTGGTTCTTTTTGAGTCTTTGCTCCCCACCCCCTTCATCCCCCAAATTGACAAATAAAGGCTTGTATATTCAAATGAACAAAACTAATTTGCATGTTGAAAGTAAAGCAAGCTTTAAGGAAATCAGTAGTGGAATTTCTAGTGGTGATTAACAATGTTTTGTTTATATTGTTGTGAATTGACTAAAAACCGTGTTTCATTAGAAGAATGAAACAGGCTACATGTCATGTACTATTTTCAGAAGGAAACAAATACAAACATTCATTATTTATAAACGTTCTATCATTTTCAAGACTCGCTAAGGATTCCCAAGACCAATCCGTTCCTTTTGCTAAAACTCGAGCGGTTTCTTGAAAACTTGCTTCAGAGCCTTCTCAAATTTGGTAAATTACCAAATCTTTCCCACGGTGCCGCTGATAACGAAAAGTTGCTTTTATGGATGCTTCTAAACCACGCACCAGACCTGAAATTTCTCTGTTGAGGGTAAATGCTACAAAATCAAAGAGCAAGCGAAATATCATCCTGATGTTACTTTGAATATGTATGTTAACACGGCTAAACTGAGTGGAACATATATTACCAATTGCAGAAGCTTAGATTGGGAATCCGTTCTTCAATCTCAATGTTCGTCATTCTAAATATTAAAGGTCAGCTTTTAAATCTGTATCAGCACTGAGACCTAGTTGGTCAACGCTATTTCGTTGCTATTGTCTAGAGCTGGAATTTTGTGGAATGTCATAGCAACTAATGAAGATTATTAGGGAAACCAGCCAGTCAGTTTTAATTTCTACCTTGAGACCTAATAAACGGTGCACTTGCACAGAATCTAAAGATCATCAAAAACTAGCAAATGGGAAAAAGAAGAAAAAAGTCACCTTTTAGTTTGTACCCATTGGACGAAAGCTGGTCCTAATTAATAATTACTTTAGATTTAGCAGTTTGAGAGGTGCTGATCAGTTGGTCAAACAATCAAACGGTCAAACCCGATTAATGACAAATAGTGTCCATCAAACCATTTTTTTTTTCACCCATGGGTATGGAACCTTTCATTGGCTTCCATCTATTTGATTCCAGAGCAAGCATAGAAAAATATTGCACTTCAAATATTTACAGCCACATAAAGATTTACATGAACTGTGCTGCGGAATAATATGATGCCCCCACCCTCCACAAAATAAAAGGGGCAAAGGGACAAAATCATTGCAAATGATAATCTCACAAGCTATAACTCAACCAAAATTTTCTCTTGCCTTCTACCTCTATAAACAACAAAAATCAGGAGAAAAAACAATGAAATAACTCGATGAAACCCTAGCCATGCACACTTCCAGTCGCCTCACCTCTTCAACTACACATCAAACCAAATCATGACTCGAGAGAGGTGAAACCTATTTATATTCCCGTCTTTTATTTGCACTTGCACTGGATGGGGTTAGTTAAACATATGTTAGTTGTAGCGGAAGCTCATGATTCTGCTGAAAGAATGGGCCAAACCCAATGTAGCCTTTTTCTCTTTATGCTAGTGATTCAAAGGCTCTGTTAGTGTGGGATCAACCTGTCGGAGGAGAATTTCTTTAATAAAGCAGATAAAATAATTAAGCTAAAAGAAAAGGAAACAAACAAACCTAAGGTATAACATAACAGGGGAAAAAAATTAGTAGATTTTGATACTGAAACTGGATAAAAAAAGTATGTCCATGTTAGTTTTCTCCCTTTTTTAATCTTTTCACAAGTAAATGTTCTTGGTTAATAGCAGGCAGTTAACCACTATGGTCCATTGTATTCACACTATCAAGCATTATCAGTTGTGGCAGTGGAAGAAAGCAGCTTTCTGCATTAAGAAACAGGAAATTTTATAGGGGCTGGACTTACATCAATTGACTGAAAATATCTACTAGTGCACGTTTTAATTTGCGGAGATACGTTTGCTGATGTTGACTCTCCATCTGGTCTTATTTGCTTATCCTCCTTTGCAATAAACAAATCACATCATCAGTTGAATATACAAGAAATACAATTCAAACTTGGATTCAAAGCCCATAATGATTACCAACCACTATACTTTGAGCTTATTTTTCTTCAGTTGATTTGGCTTTTACTACAGTATTGATTCAAAAGCCCAGTATGTAATAATATTGTGCCACTGCTGAAACTTAAAACCACCATTGCTACATTAAAAAGAAGTCGGTTGGAATAATACATTTCTACGAAATGTTATATGGTGTTGACTGATTTCTATATACAAGACAGCAACAAAGAATCTGGCATCACAAAGTAAGAAAAGCAAATATATCATGCACATTTTACATTTGAGCAGGTCAGATGGTTTGGATTGAATAATGGCACAATGGTGCCATCTGGCAGCAGATGCTGATACTCGTGATATTTTTTTTTTAAATCATGGATTTTAATTTCCCAAAATATTATTAACAGAATGAAAAAACAAATCAAAACATGATCCCTGGTTGCTCGATTGATATAAGGAAAAAAAAGTTGATATTTCCAGTATACTTTGATGAAAATGAGCAAGGCATGGTAACTAAAGACATTTCTTATGTTTTAGGCTTGCAAGAAGTTGATATTTCCAGTATTCTGAAACTTTTTGCTGGGGAAAATTGCGTTGAAGGATCTACTCACGCATGCAGCTTTTAATCCGAACATTCTTTAGAAAAGAAGAACAATAACCCTTCGATTATACATGGAACCCCAAGATCTTGTCAGGAGTGAATGAGGTTTCTGGGTAACCTGCTTCTGTTTACAGGGTGATTTTAAAATTTTCAATAGCTCATTTACATAGAGCTGTTCCCAGACGAATAAACTGTTAGGCAGAATAGCAAATTTAAAATGTTAAAAGAAGCCTGCACCTCGTGTATGCATCCATTATCCCGCACATCCTTGAAAAGAGAAGAATAATAAGCAGGGTCATAAATGGAGCCACCCAAGATCTCGTCAGAGATGGAGTTCTCTCTTGCTACACCTCCAGCCCGGTTCAGGAAGCTGTTTCTCGCATCATACTCCGTGTCATGGTAGCTCGGGTTGGTGTTCTCTGATGAGGCACCAAGTCTGTACATCTGCACCCACACAAAGGACGAGAGGACGCGGAACGAGAACCCAATGATTTGCATCCACAGTGCCAATTGTATTGAGAAGACCACTAGCGCCCCATACTTCTCATTTGGAGTTATGTTCCTGTACCAGTCAACTTTGATTTATTATTTCAGGACAGTACAAGTCAAATTCAACAGCTCCAGCTCAATGATGATCTTCCTGATAAGAGCTCTAAATTTCATTTTGTATTCCTTTTTTCTATTAGTTTTTGGTACATTTTGATTTGTATTAGACTCTGCTGTCTGGTGCTTACTAGAACAATTGAATTTCACCTTGATATAGCAAAATGTGCAATTAGGACTCTATAAAATGCATAACAGAAAATGATAAATTGGAAAGCCAGCATATACATAAACAAATAAATTAAAAAAATAATAACTAAAAGAATATTATTGGGTCATTATAATACAATAATAGGTCTACATACCAAATGGTACGGGAGAAGAGTATAAACCAGGCAATGTCGAGTAAAATGGCAAAGAAGAGAAGCACAGCATATGTACGGCCAAGTGTCTGGTTGCTGCTCTCTATTGCCACCAATGCAAATAATGCCACCACCAGATTTATCAGTAGTACCCCATTGAATAGTGCCCCAAGTGAGCCGATCAAGGAACAACCAATCTTTGCCACGTCAATAGAAACAAATCATGTAAAATATAAACATAACTAAATTGACCTTATTGTATCAGCATAAGTTCCGAGACAAACTTCATTTCTGTATTAGTTTAACAATATCTATGAAGAATTATACACTTGTTCAACTATGGTTTGGCCTAAAAGGTACACACTGTCAATATACCTGATCTGTTGACAACAATTTCACCAGTATCTTACTGGTCAGAGGGTTCTTTGATATTCTAAAACCAATATGGTTTGAGTAAGTAAGTTATGTTGCCGTATATTGACATTTTAAGCACCACCTCTGTTCTCCTATTCCTTCATTACGCCTTAGTTAAGCAACTAGAAACAAAGTGAATAACAGGAATAACAGAAGCAACTGTACTAACTAAGTGAACAGTCAAAAATTACTTGTTCGTCATAATCTTTTATCTTGTTAAATAGACACAGTTAGTACCAGTTGTGCCCCGCTATTAATCAGAAAGAGAAAAGGAATCAATCGGTTTCAAGGAGATCATAAAGCATCCCAAGAAGGAAAATTAGTTTCCTTGCTATTAGATGATTGGCACCCTAAGTGAAGTCTTGAAAAAAAGGCTGCTCAAAACTTCAAACGAACTAGCAAAATGGCATCCTGGTAAATTAATGATCAAAAACCCTAAATCCGACGATTATGCAAATAAAACCTAGAGATGAACTCACCTGAATGTATATCAGAACGATCGCAAGACCCTGGAGACTGTCGTAATCGCGAAAAAACGATCGAATCCGCGATCCGAGCAACGGAGAGCACCAGGGCATTATAAAATAAAACAAAAACCAGATAACAGAAGAAATTAGCAATGGCGGATTTGGGTTGGAAGAGAAAGCGAGACAGGTTTGCGTCACATTCCGGAATCTTTTTCGTGAAATTTTAGGCTTTCGCCCCCTTCCTGGCTTTCTTTAATTTTTGAGGGGAATATTCCTGCAAAAATATTTATTTGTATTTTTCTCTTTTTATTTGATGTGATTTTAATTCGATTAAAGTTTTCTCTTTCCGTCTGTTTTCTGTAACAGACGTTCCAGGAACAAAGCGTTTTGATTGGATTTTAATTGCCGAGACTCTGTTTATAGACCGTGACGGCGACTTCCAGCTGTTCGAGCACACACGGCTCTCCGAGTTTCAAAATAGTGTCTGCCGGTGCCGGTCAATTGGATAATGCGAAGATTCTTGATAGTTCGTCGTATTTATTTAATTGTTTTGTAATTTACATTTAAAAATAACACTTACAGTTATACATAAATGAGTAACGGTATAATTTAATAAACATAATTCTTCACGAGTTTTCGTTTTGATGCCTTTATTTGACTTCTATTTTTAAAATTTAATAATTTTAAATATTAAACTTAAATGTTAAAATAAATATGTTATATATAATCTATATTATTTTATCTATGCACATGTAAAGATATCATTAAATTTCAATCGTGTTTTTGATTGATATCAAAGATGTTGATAATTATTGAATGATGCTTTTCAACTTATTATTCATATGAAACCAAATTTTTATATGTATTCCTTAACTTTAGAGGGGTCCAAAAGAATAAACCTTTGTTGTGTTTCATCAAAAATTAGAGCTATTTATGTGGTTAATGTATAAGAACAAAATCTTTACCAAAATGAAATTACACAATAGAGGATGGCAAGGAGATGTGACTTGTCAATTTTGCATAATCAAGAGGATTCGGATCACCACTTTTAAATGTTATTTTGCTCAACATATTTGGTTTTATTTGGGACTGTCAAAATCTTATGCATAACTGGCACTCAATGGAGGATGTTGTTCAATATGGTGTCACTCTTACTAAAACAAAAGGATTGTCTTTCTAATTGTAGTTAGTGCAGTAATTTGATGCATTTGGAGACAAAGAAATGATTTGTGCTTTAATAATTCAATTACCCACTCTAATAGACATGTTATTCTTAACATCATTTCTCTTGTAGTTTATTGCACAGACAAACTCAAAAAGGAAATCCAAGAGGAAGCTAATGTCTGGATGCCTGTAGATATGGATGAGATTCCCCTTTAGATTACTTCTCCTTATGATAAGCAGATGGTGGTGTGTTTGTCTGATGATACGACCTAGACTGGTTGTTATATATGATACTATGAGTAGAATTAGGGTGTTCTTAAGTTTATCAAGCTTCTCTGTGAACTCAACTCTAAAGCCCATCAAATTGACTTCAAATGACGAATTTGAACTGTGAAACACATCTACCTTACGAGTGACTTAATTTTGTATATAGTCAAGTAGTAAAAAAAACGTTTAAAAAATGAATACATTAAAATTAATTTATGAACCTTCTAATTTTGACCGCTTTATTTTATACTAAATTAATTCGAAAGTCTAAATTTTTTTATATAAACACATCACTTGTAAGGTAGATGAGTTTCAACAGTTCAAATTCGTTATTTGAAATCAATCTAATGAATTTTAAAATTGAGTTCATAAAGAAACTTGTGAACACCCTAGTTCTACTATGCTACTATTATCTACATATGTAGCTAGCCCTGATGGAACTTAATTTAAGTTTAGTTTAACTATCTTTTGATGCTATACTTTTGGTGCCTGTGCGCACGTTACTTTGCCTGTTGGTTTGATTAGAACTTTCTTTTATCGTTTTTTTTTTTTTTTGCTTTTTGGTATAACTTTTAAGTTTAATGATTCGTTGAAACGGACCTTGGTCTTTTTAAAAAATAGATAGATGAAACCGAATTTTACAGAGAAAATAATGTTTGTCACGTGAAGATTTCTGAGGTCAAATCACAAAAGAAAAATAAATATCAACGGTTGCAAAACATACTCAATACTAGACTCACTTTGTTCGCAGTAAGAATATGAGAATTTTGAAAAGAAAACAAATCTCAAACCGATATACACATAATAAAAGGATATACACGGTTAAAGTAAGAAAATAGTAATATGACATGAATTTGTACAGTTAAATAGCTTTAGGTTACTGGATGTAAATTTTTCCATTTTTATTTTACCTTTTTTAGATACCGTACATAAAAAGAAATATGCAGCACAAGCTTTGCATTTTGCATATTGTGAATGAGAAATGAACTAATACTGAGATTCAATGCGAAGTTCACACCAACAAAGGTAGATCGGATCCTGCACGAAGAGGACAAATGAAGTCATCAGTGCCGTGTCGGGATATGATCGGGCCTCAGAAAGCACGTGGGTCCCACAGAGGTGTGCGGCGACCCGGCTACCACGCGGCACGCGCTGAATTCATATCACCGACGGTACCGTAATAGGGAATCTTTTACAATTACTTGATCTGAACCGTTCTTTTTAACTTGGCACGAATCTCAAAACCCAATAAGCCCCTCGGTCAGCCCGAATCCTAAACCGGCTGAGAGTTAATCTCAACCGTAAATAGCTAATTGTAAATGGGAATCTTTTACGCTACCGTCGAGGATATGGACTCGCACGCGCTGGCCTTCTCTCTTCTTCAGTTAGATAGCATGCATATGGCATGTGTTAGCGGCCAATTTAGAAGTCCTACGGGCAAAGTCACCATTAACTGTGTCTTTGAGCATCCGCCAAAGTTTCCTTCTCTCATCTCACTTTGTTTTCTTCAGTTAAGATAGCATGCATGTGGCATTGTTGTTGGTGACTTTGCCGGGCGGATGCGTGTGAATTGACCCCATGATTAGTCACCTCCACCACTCCTGTTTTTTCACCTAAAAAATTGCATTTATTAGTGTGAGAACATGACAGATCTCCCCAATATGATAATATCAAATTAATGCACAGAGTAAGAAAACCTTCAGAGCACTAAATGGGGTTTGTCGGTGAGGAGGCATGGGTAGTGGATGCTTTTAATTCAGTTGCTTCCAACTCGCTAAATTTTAGCTGAAAAAAAAAACGATTTTTCGAGTGTGTACCGCCTTATATGACTCACGGACATGAGGTGTATAAATTTGTGAGGTTGAGACTACATGCATTGGCTTCTCTCTCCTGAATCCCTGATCTTCTAAAAAATGGAAAGAACTTGGTCGGTTCTTCTCTTCCTGCTCTTGATACTTGCGTGCTCTGCTGCATTGGGTGCCAAGCCAACCAAGGTATTTCTCTTTTCTCATCTCTAAATATCCACTCTCACACACAGGATCACCTCATCTCTGGTATAGAAATCATTGGATGGTCACAAATAGATCTGAACCTTCAATTATAGTTTGGATTGGACAAACAGGGACGATCCTGAATTTTATAAGCAACACAGATGAATATATTTGACGTAGACCATCCGATTGTATCTGCACGGCCTGAATTTGACATGGAACGTCCAATAAAATTTGTAAGATTTGGAACGAGGCCGTTTTCACCGAGATTTTTATTTCGATGAGGGATCAAGTTACAGGAAATTTGTGTTACAATAAAGTTATAATAACTATTTTTTTCATTTTCAAAGTCCAAATCGTCGATTCAAACCGTTCAACATGATTATCTAAATAAAATGTGTTTGTAGATCAAATTTCACTTTTTTTTTAATTTTTTTACTATTTATTAAGATGGGTACAAAATTCAATAATCTGAATATGACTATATCTTGTAAAATACTTAATAAATAGTAAAAAATTCAAAAAAATGTAAAATTTGATCTGCAAGCACATTTTATTGTGGAGATCATGTTGAACAGTTTGAATTGACGATTTGGACTTTGAAAATGAAAAAAATGATTGTTGTAACTTAGTTGTAACTCAAATTTGTTGTAACTTTAAGTCAAATATTGCTCTAATTTTGCTTCGGTAGAAAGGGCGGCGAAGTGCAGGACAACTTTATTTATTTTTATATTTTTAATTTACCAAAAACATTGATGAAGCGTTGATGCCAGCGATATCACTGGCATGCATTGTCAGCAGTTGGAGGCGGAGGCTACCGCTAACAATGCCAGTGGTTGAAGCAAAATTCGAATTTTTGAAAAAAAAAAAAAACGAGGACATAGTTGAAATTTTTTTTTTTTTTGAGGATATGAAATAAAAGAGGAGGGATCAAATTACAACAAATTTGAGTTACAACAAAGTTACAACACTATTTTTTTCATTTCAAAGTTCAAATTCTCGATCCAAACCGTTCAACATGATCTCCACAATAAAATGTGCTTGCAGATCAAATTTTACGTTTTTTTGAATTTTTTTACTATTTTTTAAGTATTTTACCATTGAATTTTGTACCCATCTTAATAAATAGTAAAGAAATTAAAAAAAAATGTGAAATTTGATCTGCAAGCACATTTTATTTAGATAATTATGTGAACGGTTTGGATCGACGATTTGGATTTTGAAAATGAAAAAAATAGTGTTGTAACTTTGTTGTAACTTAAATTTATTGTAACTTGATCCCTCCTCCATATAAGATAGCATGATTTTTTAAAGTTTCCCTTGTTTTTATTTTCGCAGCATCAGCATCTGGCTTTTCCCAGGCAGGTAAGTCGACGCAAAGGTTAATTATTTTCTTGATCAGTTTCTGATAATTGAAGAAAAATCATAGTAATTGAAAATGAATAATTTAATAATAGGAGACAAAATAATGCCTATTCCTTGTTTGTACTGATTACCGAATGACTTTTTAGACAATATTGTACCGTACAGTTGTACAGTTAATGAGGAAAAATATTTTTGTTTAATTTGGGTTTAGTATAATTCAAGATTTGGTAAGAGTACGTTTCATAATAGCCCACTATCTATTTTTTCTAATCTTTTCTCCACCTCTTTATCTGTTAATGATATTTACTTATTTATTTATTTGTTTTTTTGTTTGTCAATTGAAACTTCGTAATTATTAACTATTTATTAAACAAAATTACCTTTTGTATAGATTTATGTGGTTATCGTAACATCTTTATTGTTAAGAAAGGTGGTGGATTCTCAAAAAAAATCATTTGATAATGGCGCTCATGCCCCTCGGACATGTAAAACCTCCTACTCTAATTAATCAAAGCAGTACATTACTGATATAAACAAATGCTCAACTGGATTTGACAGAGATATTGAATTGCAACTTTTCATAGAAATAATCAGCTATTTTTATCTAATCTTTTATTTTGGTGTGTGCATTCAATTAATACGGTAGAGGGCAGATGCAGATTTCTGCCAGAGAGGAGCATAAAATCAAATTCAAATAGCTTATTGGGTTCAAACTCGTTAGTTAAGCGGGTACTATATAAAAAAAATCAACAAAATAAAAAACATGATTCTTATGCCTGTACCATTTTTTTGAGAGAAAATTAGGGTTCAAGTAATTTAAGAAATTCAAGTAAATTTATTCTAATTCAGGTAAATTAGAGTGCAAGTAATACAAGGAATTCGATTAATATTCTAATTCAAGTAAATTGGAGTTTAAATGAGTCCAGGGAGAGTTTAAATAAATTCAAGAAGGAATCGACCGATCTGTTCAACTAAATTTTAAACTCCAAGGGGGGACAGTTGACCCCCCTCCTCCCTGGGGTAGTGTGTGTTTGCCCCTGGGTAGAGTGCCCAGATGCTTGCGAATACTAGTGCTCAAAGACCCAATACTAGAAAACATGTTTGTTCTTTTGCCAGAAGTGTTGTTTCAAGTGCCATTGTGTACCACCCAGTACCTATGCAAGGAGGCGTACCCATGCTATGACAATCGGAAAACCAAGAGAGGCGGGCCCAAATGCCCTTAGATCATGGGAAGTTCTTGATTTTTATTAATTTGGCTCATATTTCATTTATGATGTATTTAGACATAACATTTTTTTTTCATTTTTCTCGAGAAGAATCGAGGCGTGACATATTGTACTGAAAGTATTGTATTATGTATATTCATGTAATCTCAACAGGCAATAATCTGTCAATCTTAAAAGCAAGTGTCTAAATTTTCTATTGTTGTCTAATTGAGATTCTTATATTAAATTTGTCTCTCATGTAAGTGTCGCCTCTTTCTGATTGATCCAATGGTCATACATAGGACGACGGAAAAGATGATTTGTACTGTGCAAGAGAGGAGAACCAATGACATAGGGAGTTAGGTGCGAAGCCATCCGATCCACTTTAAAATTAGTGCACATTTGATCAGCAAATTTTTTAATATTGCTCGCACGAATTAGAATGCGGATCGGACGCTCCGATTGAATATTAGATAGAATTTAGTCCAGTACCCATTAGACCGCACTATTCCATGACATAATGTGCATCGGACCACACTATTCCATGACATGATGTCGTGGTTACTAGAGATGTGTGGAGTTGTATTAATTAGAAGCAGTAATATAAAGTCAAGTGTAAGTTATGGAACTCGCATAATGCAAGAAGATTACCGAAGTGTCAGACGAAATAAGGTAGCTAAAGATGAGACAAAACCACAACTTTCGACCATCTAAGCTGCAAGAAGCAAAAATATAACGAAATTTTTATAAATAACTAGATGCTTTGTTGCGGCGTTCCCGTAACTTTTTTTTGGGTGTAAAGAGGGGGGGGGGTACAATTTGTTGTTTGATTTTGCTGTGTTTATTGTAGCAAATATTTTCCTTGGATGGGATTTGGAATAGTAACTAATAGGATCAAGAAAAGCCAGAGATTTATATACAAATCGAAATATAAGTCGGTAAAGAAATAACAAACTAAATTTGTTCAACAAATATTGTTGGCAGTTTACAAATACAATACATAACTATTTAGATAAGTGCAAAATTAAAGTTGAAGAAGGTAAGTATCTTATACCCTTATACGAATTAATTCAATAATCAATTAATATCCATAAAGCAGTTCAGCTTTTTCTCAATATCAAGTAGCAATTTTGAAATTTTGTTTCTGTGTGGATTGTTGTTTCTATCCATGTAGAGGTAGGCCTCTTTGGTTGGAGGCTTTCTTTTAAGTTCTAAATAGTTACATCTCAATTATAAGTTACATCTCAATAGTTACATCTCAATTAATGTGTCCCAGTTGTATATCTTTTAAATTCTGATTATGAGTGGAATATGTGCTGCAATAAGTAAACAGAAGATGAAAAAATAATTTGAATTAATTGGACATACTGTCAGATTTGTAACATAGCAAACGCATGTACTGAGCCCACTGGTACATAACAATAATGTATTTGATATAAGCAGAATGAAGTGTTAAGATATATAGTTTTTGCAAACTGCGTATCTCCAATTGGTACACTCAATTCTCTCTACTTCACAGCTGTATTCATCTCTTTCTGAAAAATATAGAAGACAAAGGGGAATTTAATTCAAATGGTGTGGTAGTCAAGCATCAATTTATCCTTTTGCTTTGAACTTCTTTTCTTTTGAAATAATCGAATTTACTTGACCAAAAGATAATAAGAAAATAGCAGAGGGATAGGCATATTTTCTTCCGTAAAAGTTATAGTTTGGTTATATTAGGATCTTATATTACATCATGGTTTTCATCCAACTGATAATCTTTCATGTCAGTAGCAGTTCTTCCGATTGCTATAGCTTCCTACAGAGGTACATAAGTCAGTTGAATTTACCCAAGAAAGTTGAGGAACAACTCATTAACATTTTTGCAATATCTTTCTTAGTTGAAGGAGGCTGTATAAGAGACATTTCGATAGGTCATATATCACAGACACTATGAATTTCTCCAAAGTCAACAATTAAGAATTAAAAAAAAAATTAGTTTTATTACTATCAAGCCTATCGTACCAGCAACAACCCGAATTCACAAACCTTTAAAAGCATATGAGCCAGTGAAGTGGATTTGGTTAACAGATGCTGGATCAACCCCCTTCTTTATTTTATTTACCTAAAATTTAGATGAAGATACAACACTTGCAATATTACAAATGACAGTTTGTGGAAACCATATAATGCTTTGTTAGATAAATGATGATCCAGAATTTTAGTAAAATATGAACCGACGATTACCTATAATTCCATTAATTAGAAAAATAAAAATGGGTTATACCCATGGGACTAAGATGATTGAGGTTTTGGAGCAGATTTCTCAGCCATTGTGACATTTATTTGAACCCCCTCTCAAATTGTAGTCAACAACCAAAAAAGAATATTCAAAATGCATCAACTATTAAGGTCCCATCTTATTAAAAAAAAAATTAAAAATAGTATAACATAGCGTAAATCTGATAGAGAGAAAGAGAGGCTGAGAGAGCATATTGTTGTAAAAACCACTGACATAATGAGAAGCAGATGAATCTTCATAAGCACGACAAGCATCAACTTTATTTTTCCCATTTTTGTCATTTTATATGGCCACTGATCCTTATACCCTCCTCTCTTCTGCTTGATGCTCCCCACCTGAACATTCCAACCAAAGTAAAAAGAAAAGAATTAATTATTTCATGATTTATAAAAAAAGTGCCAACTTGTAAGTCAATTACACATAATCACAACTGCTTGCGTCTATTTCATGCATTTATTGGGCATTCTCATTTAAGCGAGGCATAAAACTGAAATGTTTTTGCTTTGTTTTCCTTCCTTTTGATCCTTAATAAAAAAAACAGCATAGATGACAATCTTAGGCATAAAAAAACAATGTTGAGACACTCAATTGTAAGATAAAGATAGAAGATGGTTTACGAAAAGAAAAAAAATCAAGTGTGATTCTTTAGCAGACCAACACCACAAAAAAGTTCTTGTAACTCATCAATAGAAACACCAAGGGCCAAATTGGAGATATAAATCCTTGAATACTTCAGTTACTAAACAAAAGAAGAAGCAAAATGGGACTAAATATGCTGCAAATGTGTTGTCAGCTTCGATTTGCACTTTTGCTATTATCTGAGGATCTTGTGGCTTAATCAGGACAAACAATCCACCTTCATTTTGATTTCCATTGGCTTTTGAACAATAAATTCTAAAATATCTACAGATATTAGCACTGATACACTATTAACAGTAGAGGAGACTTTATTACCTGAAAAATAAAGTTCCTTCATCGTCCATGAATTTCATTATCATGATCCCAGTCAGGAAATAAAAATTTTGTAATCTCATCATTGTGCTTCCCAATTATGTTAGCACTGAAGAACTCTTCAGTTATTGGTACGCCGTTATTGAACTCTGCTCGTCAAAGCTTATGCTTTGTAAGTACTTATATGAGTCAATATTTTCATGATACATATTAAAGAGGTCATATTATGTTAATCTCTAGTTCCAATAACTTCTTATCAAGGTATTAACTTTTGGTACCATTTAAGTCTCGTTTGGTGTACTGGTTGTTCCCATTTTTTTTTCCTTTTTCACTTACCAATATTTGTTTCCCTCTGAATGTCGTTTTGTAGTTTAATTGCTTAATGTAGCCCATTTGAAAAAAATTCAGACCGGCAACGACTAATTCCGTTATAATTCGGTCAATTCTGAGTTGAGTTGGTCGATTTTCGAAGCCATGGAAAAAATGAAGTAAAGAAGTAGAGGTCAAACAATTTATATGAAAATAGAAAAAATATATGCAACAATAGATTTTAGAAATCTCACCAAGACAGTAGAGAGGAGTAAAGGCCGACAACAACAAAGGAGTTCCTACTCTTTATTGGCCGTGCTCAAAATGATGTTGAGAAAAAAAATTGGGCATTTAGATTAGATTTGCAATGAATTAAAAATATAGTATATGCAATAATATAAATGTAAATGAAGGTTGATAGATTTAAATTCACGGATACTATATTAACAGAAAAATTCAGATTGTATCTTGACTGTGCATGATATTAAATTCTTCCATAATATGATGAGTTTATTGTCATATATGGTCCACAATATTGTGTTTTTCAAGTTACAGGTTGTAATTTTTCATACTGGCAACAATGTTCAATCAATTGAACTGGTTTTTACTAGAGACAATTGATGTCTCATTATTAGATCTATAAATCCGACCAATTTCTGTACCACAATCTGTGTTTCAAACCACCAAATCGTGTCTTTTACATTGAATATACATTGAATATCTATAGAATGTGGTACTGCTGCATTTTCATTCTTACTTTGCAGAAAATGAGCCAAATCAGGGAAAATTACAAGTTCTGGAACCCCCCACGCGGGTAGCATGAGATTCCACGCTGGTAGCATGAGATCCCACGCGGGTAGCATAAAATTCCATGCGGGTCGCATCAGATCTTCAAGTTTCAGCACCGAACTTAAAACAGTCATAACTTTTGACTCGTAACTCCGTTTTGAGCGTGTGACCACTTTTCGGAAAGCTCGACGCGACCCGCGTCGAATTAACTGCACCAGGACCCGTTAAGATGCCTATTAAAAGGGCTGGCGCGAATTTGGAAGGGGACCCCCCGACACACCTTCCCAAAAAGGGGATTTGATCGCCAGGAAGGGAGCTTGGCTCCTGAGGCGACTTGGAGAGGAGAGGAACTCATCTGAAGCTGAAGAGGGGGCGGATTCATTACTCCAGATCCACTTCACACGACAGAGAGGGTGGAGATCCGACAGGAAGAGTGAGAGAGGCGATCAGAAGAGAAAGGGAGCAATCCTGGAGCTGAAGAGGAGTCGAATCGAAGGAAGAGACTCGATCTGAAGCTTCAATCTTCTTCTCTACTCTCATCTCACTATGATTTGCTTTCTTCCTCTCTCTCTTGTTTTATTTCTTTTGATGTCTGAGTAGATACTTTAGTTTCGAGGATTTGGACTTGTAGTCTGATGCTTTGTTTGATTATGCACATGGATTGATTCTTGATTGTTATTTCGTGTTTCTTTGATTCTTGTATTATTTGAGATTGCTTGATCTGAATTGCTTGATTCTTGATTGCTTACTGTTGAATGCCTTAGGCATTTCTTCTTGTACCAAAGGCTTGACGTCTCTTGCAAATTAGGTTAAGTACTTGAGGTAGGTCTGAGAACCGAAAGGTGAGGTCAATGAGTAGCCGAAAGGTGAAAGTTTCTACTTGTTCTAGCTAAACTTGTAGATACCTTTAGTAAACAGAATTGAGAACTTAGGTTTAGATCAAACAGCTTGATTAGATCTGAGAAGGTGAAATTGCAATTCCAAACCAGGTCTGCTAAGCCAACACACGATAGTTGAGGTTCAGTGACACTAGGTACGGTCAATCTAGCCTTACACGACTTAAACAGCAAGTTTCTGACATGTGCAGACTCAGCCCAAGGGACCATGCGGGTCGCGTGACTTAACGCGCGGGTCGCATGCCAAGTCCAGGGTGCTTAAGACCAAGCGGGTCGCATGCGACAGCATGCGGGTCGCGTCACACGGGTCGCATGCGATAGTATGCGGGTCGCGTGGCAGGTCTTGAGCAGCAAAGTTGAAGATGAAAGTCTGAAACCTTGAAACGACCTTTTATACTTTAGTACAGAATACAAACATTTAGTTGATTCTTTTATACCTGTTCATACATAGCAGATTCAATTGTTCATACATTCATACTTGTTCATTCTTTCGTTTCATTTTAGTTGTTCATACTTACACAAACTTAGGATTAAAACAAACTTCAATTTTCACACTTCTAGTACCTAGCTAGGATTAGTTAAGAATTCAGAAAATAGTCCGTCCTTGAGGATCGACACCCGTTCTATCTACAAAGACAGGGTTGTGCACTTGCAACCTTCGTCCAAGAGATTGAATAGGGTTTAAACTCCACAGCTTAGGCTGTGGTGAAACTCTGTACCTCTCAATCAGGAGCGAACAACAATGCATACCCAAGCAGTATACCAGTACATGTCAGTGAAAACATCAGAACATCTAGATCCAGTTGGACAGTGCTTCATTACATAAAAATACTACACTAGCCAGAAAATAAGTTCAATAATTTCATATATGATCATTGATCCAAACCTGCTGAGATATGATGGTTAGCTGTTGCGCCAAGTCGAGAACCTTGGCCTTTTTCACCAAACACTCCTTGAGTCCTTGTCACCCTCCAGCATCCTGCACCTTGCCACCGATCCACCTCCTCTCCACCCGTTAACCAATGTCTGTTTAATATTACCTGACATGCCAAAAAAGTCTGTACCGCCTTTTACTGGCACACTGCCCACCAAACCATCTCTCACTACCTTGAAGACGACTTGGCACCGGCAACCCCTCCTCTGGATCCGTCTCATTGTCTATTTGGGAATGAGATGAAGCTGCTGCAGGGTCCCGCAAGAAGGTGCGTAGCGCTCCTCACTGCAGCCAACGTTAGGGTAAGCTGCAAGTCGGTGCAGGTACTTGTTCAGTGAATTCCTCCGCTGCTCCACAAACTCATGCCTTTGCATCACCTAAATCAAGTTATAAATTTAATACTATTTTTTAGTACACTTTCTCTACATAATTTGGTATTAATTTGAGAATTATACAAATTACTATGAATATGTTTTCCATATATTCCAGTATCTAAGAAATGTCAGGTTTACTGTTTGCTTGAAGTTTCATTGAATATAGTATTATGACCTCAAATTTAGCACGGCAGTTTCTTATTTTTATTGGACCAATTTTGTATCATTAAGCCTATGTTTGAAAGTACAATCTGTGGTTCATGGCATAAGCTGTAATAAGTAATTATTATTACAAAAAAACTTGACTGACTCGGGACTATTAAAATAATCTAATCCAAACAACTAATCCTATCAAAATATTTAATTATTGAGCTTCAATAAGGTAATTGCAAAAACCTGGCCCTAATGAACAAATTTCTTATATATGTTAAAGCTGGATACACACAAAAAGAAGGAAGATTTGGACAACTGAACATTTGAACTAAATGCGAGTGGATTAAAATGACTACTGAAGAAATCCATAATCTTTTTTCCTATAAGAGTACAAACCAGGAAATTGCCACATTAAATGGGTGGTAATTTTGCTTTTACCGCCTAAAAGAAAAGAGGATAAATGAAAACTGGGACCCACCTGTTGGATGAGGCTGTCGGCAATACAATAGGTGAAGAGATGCGATATTCGACCTTCATTGGTCGCAGGAGAGAGACATGCTCTTAATAATTAGGAGAGTATGACAGTTGAGCCCATTTTGAGAAAAAATGTGGACAAAAAGGCGAGAAAGGGTTCTTTTAAGTGGAAGGCGGATGCGACGAGGAATGTAGAAGAACATGTAGCGGAGAAGAGGACCAATTTGAACATTTGGGAGAACGACATTAAATTTTCTGCTGTAGAGTTTCCTCGTCTTCAAATTTCAGAGAAGGTAAATGGAGAAGAGGTCCGGAGCAAGAGGATAAGGGGGAAGAAATGGAAGTCGATGTCCGCAAGGAACCAAGGAAGGAAGCCCATGACAAGAACAGCAGGGGAACTCGGAGAGACAACGGCGAGCAACACATAGCACGGGCTAAGCACGTGGCGACTGTGGAGGAGGGGGAAATGACGGGTGGCACAATGACGAACGAATTTGTGAGTTGAAGCTGCATCATGTGAGATGATGTCAGAAAACATAAGCGTAATGCGAGGACGCCCATCTCCCATCCGATGGCGCAAAAATAGGGTGCTACTGTTGATTCTACATAACACCCATCCAAAATTAAAGTATTTATAATATGATATACAAAATAAATAAATTAAATAAAATATCATGGTTTTCGATCAATTTTCAAAAATAACACTTTGGCCGGATAATCCAGCGTAATTGAATTGCAATTCTGTTGAATTATCCGGCGAAATTGGATTCAATTTATGCAATTTTATTCAATTCATTTGCAACTTTGTAATTCCGCTGAATAATCCAGCAAAATTGGAATTGGAATTGAGATTCCGCTGGATTATCCAGCGGAATTGCGATTCGGCAGGATAATTGATGAAGTCAAAACATATGGCGAAAATTACTATTTTTTCTTCTGAAAAATGGCGAAAAGCGAATGGAAAGTAGTCATTTTCATGATTTATTTACCGCAAAAGTGTTTTTAAGTTTTTTTTGCAGGTTTTTGAGAAAGTTGCGTATTTAGGGCAAAAATAAAGCAAAAGTGTTGTATATAGGTGATTTCTGTATAAGACGTCAAAATGGGATATTATATGGAGTATGCAACACCACACACGAAGTGCACAACATGCGAAATAGCAAAAATACAAGAAGATCCGCTAAGTCAGGAATTCCTGCGGCCTCCTCTATGCCGCATGCGGCATACCCTGATGCCGCACGTTTTGTGGACTGTCCTAAAAATGGGCTTTCTTTGATGGGCATTCCAGAAGAAAGCAAATTCCTGATGGGTCTTCTAAAATGACGCGTTTTCTTAAAAGTCAAGCTATTTTTGGCTTCATCTATCTAATCATGGGTGGACCCCACGTCCCCCACTACTTCTACTACTCCACCTTTCATTTATGAAGGCTATAAATACCCCTCTTGTAATAAGATTTAATGTGCGTATTTAATTGTGTCAAGTCCAATTATAGCTAACAATTCTCATTATTAGGTTATGTTAGAGAGTTACTTAGAGAGAGAAGGTTAGTCATTATAAGCTAAGCAAGAGAATAATGCGTCATCTAAGGAGGCAGAGGTTCTTCCATCTTCAATTGGGTTGTAATTTATGTTCTCCTTATTTTATTTCTTTTATTTTTCCATGGTTATGAGAAACTAAACTTCTCATCTCTAGGGTGAGGGTTGTACTTGAATTCTTAATTATGTTTTAGTATATGTTTATGTTTTGTTTATGTTATGGTTTGAGTTTTCCTTTGCACTTTAAATTCTTTTTTATTGTATCCTTGCATACATAGTTTTGTTTACTATATGCCAATGATCTCCACCTACCAATAAGTGTTAAGTCGTTGCATCTTTATGTGAGAAGGGTAATGCATGTAAGTACTCCAAACACTTCGGCTAACGAGGCTTGTCAGTGGTTCAAAGACTAGGGTTAGAACCCAGTGGGCTCCCTTGACAGGATATTACATTTAAATAACATTATAAGACACTTAGATTAAGTAGGGTCTTTGGGATATTTCAACTACGGGGTAGCATATGAAAATAATATAATTGCGTACCTAAAATACTTTAGTCTTAGTAGCTCAAAAGTCGATCGCAAGATCGGAAAATCTTTCAAATCGCATAAACAAACACCCAGCCAACCTGCGGATATTGACAGTGCCGCATGCGGGGTAGCTGTGGGGCAAGCTAGGCCGCATGCGAAAGTAACAGTGTCGTGCCGCATGCGACGTAGAAAGACGTCGAAACTTGTACTCGTATAATTAAGAAGGACAGAAAATATGACCCTAGAGGCTCTCTATCTACCGTTTAATCTTTACTGGCTATAATATCTTGATTGTATTTGTCACCACCACCTCAAACTTTCAAAAATCCAATAACCTAGACTAGTGAAAATTGTTTAAAATCTAATATATTATCACTGTGGATCAATACCCCAATCATACTACACGATATGATCATACGCTTGTATCTGAACGTAAGTAGAAATTAGAATTTATAAATCTTTAAAAGTAGTAGTTTATTTTGGACTCATCAATAATCTAGCAGAATTGAATTCAATTCTGTAATTTTATTCAATTCACTTATAACTTTGTAATTTCGCTAGATTATTCAGCGAAAGTGTTATTTCTGGAAATTCCAAAAAAATTATGTTATTTTTTTAATTTATTTATTTCATATGTTATTTATAAAAATTTCGGGAAAGCTTCAGAATTCAATGAGAATGCCGTAGAAGTGAAGGATGACGATAGTGAAAATATGATCCACACTTATATATACAAAAAATGAAGAATTTAAAACGAAAGATGATTTTGTCCAATGAAAAGACCGAAGTTGTACCATCAACAAAATAATATAAAATATTTAGAAAATTAAGTTTAAGAAGGAAATTTGTTGGATATCAAGCCAGCTTAGTTTATTTCGATCAAATAGTCAAGTGCAATTAAATTAATGTATTTTGATTTTTCTAGGAGAACAGATGATTTAGATTTTTTTTCAAGGTACAACAAAACACATATATCTTTAAGCAGAGACTTTCAAGAGAATCAAAAACTTATTGGGAGAGTTAATCATATAAATTTCATATTGTGAATAAGTGTCAAATTTATAATATTGATAACATTTTACTCTAAACTATAAAACATTATGTACAATCAATATTTTTCTTTTTAGTGAATATATAATACAATAGAGGTGCTAGAGTAGGAGTGTAATATAACTTTTGTAAATAACTTTTTTATTTAGTCAAATTGTTAGCGGTATAAAGCCGTCTAACCTTCAATTTTATTTTTCTTTTTTAGTGGAAGTAATATAATTAAGCGTATATAAGCATATGAGAAGTCATACTTAAAGTCTATATAATATAAAAAATAAAATAGAAGAGAGAAGACTGTATAAATATATAAAATAATATATTTTCTAAAATATTCTCGATTTTTCAATAATCCACATATTTTTTAAGATTTTGTCGGATACCATTTCCACTCAGAAAAGAGGATGCTTTGGAGTATCATATTTATTTTACGCAATTTCAGCCGAATAATTCACAGAATTTTGTCTTTAATACTGTATCAGATTAAAACGACGATTCAGATCTCTCCTTACACACGGTAGTACCTCTGGATCTGAATTCCTCCACTCAGTGCACAATGCTCCATGAAGTAATCGTCATATAAATCCAGTGTTACCAGCCTTCCGTTCCTGGACCAGGCCTTTGACCCGGCGGCATGTGACCATTGAACTTAATGTTATTTCCGACACCTGGCGCCCACTGACAAGAGATTTGGTGTATACGGTTCATAGACCCTATCTGCGGACTATCTTTTCCCTCAGTCTTTGGTCTACTCCCGCTCGCAAGCCGAAAAACCCTTTCACTCCCCAGTCCCCTCTCTTCTTGCAGTAATGGCGCCCTCTCACTAAAACCCATACCCAAAACCCTAGATAAAACTTTTTGAGCACAGTATCTCTTAACAAATGTCATTGTCTACAGCTCTCCTCCGACTCACATCCTCTTCTTTCCTTCCCAACCTTCTCACTCGCTCCTCTTCGTCTCCCCTCCTCCGCCATGGGCGCTTTGCCTGCTCTATACGGTTTCTGTCGGCGAAACGTTCCGACAGCGGTGCCTCAAGGCGCAGCATGAGACCGGTAAGAGCGAGAAGGAAGGAGAAAGGGGCTGAACAGGAGGGAGGGGATGGGGCGCTAGTGGTTAAAGAGAAAGAGATTGGGAGAGTAGTACAGACAGAGCTTCACAAGGAGGCGACCGTTGCTTACACGGCATACGCAATGTCAGTGCTTCTTGGTCGGGCGCTACCAGATGCAAGAGACGGTCTCAAGCCCGTGCACAGAAGGATTCTGTGAGCCTATTTCTTTAATAAGTTATTGTTTTTTTTTTTCTGTGGATTCATGGTAACTTCTATTATTCTACGGAGTAAGAATTAGGTAGGAACAAATTAAAGAGTTCTGGTGAATTTTTACCTTTGGCTACTTGTGGAAGTCATTTTTTGGGAATGCTTTTTTACTTAATACAGATTCTGTAACCAAGTAAGAGAACTTTTGTTAAGAATTGTTCGAAACATCTGTTTGTGGGTTGATACATTGAGCACTAGTAACATAAGATATGAAGACTGGAGAGATTTTCCAGAAAAAGCTAGTGTTGTCTCATCCTTGAATTAGACAATGCTTGTAATCAAGAGCGGAGACTGGAACTTTTTCTCTGGGGTCAGTATTGCTGATCTATGGATTATATGCTGTAATCATAGCTTATATTTAATGTTTTTATTTGTATGGGTTCATGTGTGATTTTAGTGAAAAAAATTGTGCATAGTTTCGTTAATTCTGGGTTCATCTCGTGATTGTCCTAAAGAATTAGATAAAAGCATAAATAAGTTGTGTGCTTTGAAAATAAATGTGGGTCAGTTGACGCCATTCCCATCACTTCAACCTGCCCCTGCTTTTGATACTAATTTTGTTGTACTTTTGCTATAATACTAGGAATACTGTTCTTTTTGGTTGTTTATTTGGAGTACTTTTATTATTTTTAGTAGGTAATTTTCAGTTTTCATTTGTTTAACCATTGAATTAGAACTGTAGTACTTGAACCTTGGACAATTTATTTTTAAATATTCAAAAGTGTTATTTTGTTTTATTTCTTAAATTTACTTTACTTCTATTTCAACCAATTAATGGATGTTTATATTCAGGTTTGCGATGCATGAGTTGGGTCTTTCATCACGTAGGCCATTCAAGAAATCTGCTAAAGTAGTTGGTGAGGTAAGAAAGGAGATTTTTCTGAATTTTACTTTTGTTGACCTTATGTCCTATTTTATTTACTTAGCAGCTAAACTTGCGCAAGGAAACTTTGATGTGCAAATAGATGTGCATACCTGCACTTGCTAGAATTCTTTCCCCCTTCATAGACAATATCAAATAGAATAATGTTGTGCTGTGATTTTACCTTGATTCATAGGTTCTTGGTAAGTTCTATCCACATGGAGATGTAGCTATCTGTTATTCTTTGGTGAAAATGGCTCAGGTAACTAATTTACCGTCAAATATGTAACTAGTCATTGCAGGCAGTGAGTGCTGGTTTAATTTACAAAACTAAAAGGCTTTGTTATTCATTATTTTGTTTTCCTACTTAGGACTTCTCAATGAGGTACCCTCTGATTCAAGGTCATGGAAACTTCGGATCAATAGATGCTGATCGTGCTGCTGCCATGCGATATACTGAATGTAGATTAGAAGTGAGATCAATTAGTAGTAATCTTTTTTTGTGCATTGCATAGCTATTTGTTTTTTATACATTGATGTTCTGTGCCTATGCAGTCTAAACTTTAACCTTTTTTCTTCAGGCACTGACAGAAGCAATGCTGTTAACAGATATAGAGCTGGAAACAGTAAGTTCATCTTAGCTCTTGTTTTTAAGTCAATTTGTCCAATCTTTATTCCTGAGTTAATTTCTTTGCATTAAATGGATAAACAGGTTGATTTTCTCCCAAATTTTGACAATTCACAAAAAGAGCCTTCTCTCTTGCCTGCTCGTATACCTGCTCTGTTACTTAATGGATCCTCTGGAATTGCGGTATACTATTTTATACGTTTCTCTCATCATGAATTTGTTGTGTAGGAGTTGGTGCAATTGTGGGTTCCCTGAACAATTTATAGGTTTTAAAAAGCCAAAGCGGTAATTATGTTTCATATAATCATGTAATCTAATATTTCAACCTCTCTCATGCTCTTTGTCTATCTCTAGGTGGGAATGGCCACAAATATTCCTCCTCACAATCTCAGCGAACTTGTTGATGCGCTCTGTGCCTTGATTAACAACCCTGAAGCAACTGTAAGCAATCTCTCTTCTTTATCATCTGTTTTAATGGTAAAAATATTATATAATTGCACATATTACCATTTTGTGGGGCCACATTTAGAATTGTTCTCTTCGATACTTTTCTACTTGACTATATATCTTGTGTATACTCGTGGCTCTACTTACCTATATTATTCACTCATTTATTCTGTATTTCTTTTGTTATTCATGTAAAGCTACAAGAATTGATGGAATACATGCCTGGGCCCGACTTCCCAACAGGAGGAATTATCATGGGTAATGAAGGGTATACCTCCTTCACCTCTTGTATTTTTCTTCTTGCTTTGTAGAAGCAGTAATAAGGTAGAATTCTAATTGCATGGTTTTATTGTAATTTTAGAATTTTGCAAGCTTATCAAACTGGACGGGGGCGTGTTGTAATAAGAGGAAAGACTGAAGTTGAGATTGAAGAAAGAACAAAACGCCAAGCTATAATAATCAATGAGGTCCCTTTTATATTTATCCTTATTTTGGCATAAGAATTGCCTGTACAATTAATAGGCTGATTGGTATGAGATATAACAAGGCCAATGTTGAAGCTATCTTTTTCTAAGAAAGCAGGACAAAATTAAAGTGATATATATTTTTAGCACTCAGTTTTGATATGATATGAAATTTGACCATACCAAAGGATAATGTTTATTATGTATCAGTCTATGGTACCAATTATTGACCCCAACCTGTATTCATGTGTCTTTACTAGTCTTTTATGCTTAGCACATTTGGTGAGGGATTATGTATGAACTTACAGCATTTTAAAACCATGTTATTCTTGTTGCTAAATTTTGAGTTTTATGTTGGTTCAGGTACCATACCAGACAAACAAAGCTGCTCTTGTTGAGAAAATTGCAGAACTTGTGGAAGGAAAGGTAATACAAATCAAACTACAGCAACTGATTGGTTTGAATAAGCATTTTTTCCATTGACACTTTAAACTGCTTAAGCTGATGATTATGCAGAAATATGATAAAGGGTTGAATTTTATGATAAGTTGACATCCCGAGGATTTGTTGACTAGATGTTGGAATAATTTCACTTTGTATAAGAAAAAGGTCTGGTTTCGGTTTCTCTTTGCTTCTCTAGGTTTCGGTTTCTCTTCACTTCTCCGGAATAAACCTAATTTCAAGTAATTTGGAACATGTTATTTTAGAGCGAGAGATTTTGGTTATCAATAATCAATTTTCTAAAATCTTACGAGGATTTGTTGGTTATAAATAATTGCTAGATTTTTCACTTGGTAGATGGATAAGATCTGGTTTTGGTTTCTCCTTCATTTCTCTAGAATAAACCCACTTCAAACAATTTGGAACAAGTTATTTTAGAGGATGGGAGAGAGAGAGAGAGAGAGAGAGAGAGAGAGAGAGATAATAATCAATTCCACCTTTCAGTCAACTCAAACTGGTATTTGGGAAGCACAAAAGGAACACATTTAACTTAAACAATTTTCCTGATCCAATTTTTATGTCAATGTTACCTCTGCTCCAAGCAAAAAGATAAAGCTCATGATTTTTTTTTCTCTATCACAGGTATTAGATGGAATAAGTGACATTCGGGATGAAAGCGATCGTTCTGGCATGCGTGTTGTAATAGAGGTCTAAATCAGTTTCTCTTATATGGATCAAACTCGATCTAAGAAAATCTGAAAAACATTAAGAGAAAAGTTAGTTCTTGTCTTACATGATTTTCCTTGTCACAGCTGAAAAGAAATGCAAATGCTGACATAGTTCTAAACAATTTATTTCGTCACACAGCTCTTCAGTCGGGCTTTAGCTGTAACATGGTCAGGTAAGTACATGAATAGGTTAAATTTTTCTTCTTTTTAAAGTTCAATGATGTTGAATAAATGTACATGAATGGTGATGTATTAAAAGCAATGCAGTTGTGTGGATTTCTGACATTGTTTTTTATATTACTTTGAGCAGTGTTCTTGATAAACAGCCAAAGCTGATGGGACTGAAGGAAATACTTCAGGTAGTTTTTTCCCGCATCTTTAATTGAACTTGCTTTTGAAGTTCTGAAATTCACGTATTATAGTTGTTTATTCTTGGCCTTCATCTTAATCCTGATGTTCACTTCAGAAATTATAGGCAATTATGCTCCAATTTAGGACTTCTTAAAAAGGATTGTGTTGAACTTTATGAAAGTAAAATGAAAAGGTGAAAAAAGTGAAGAAAACTATCATAGTATTGGGTGCTTTTAATTGAAGTTATAAGCTACACCAAAAAAGTAAATAAAATAGACAGCACGGCATTGATGTAGGGCCATAGAGGCTTTGCTAAATTGTAGTCATTGCCATTTAAAAAACTGCAGTTATCCAGGTTAAGAAAATGACAATGTTGAAGTGCCGTCATGGAAACTGGTATTAATGAATTTTGTGATTGCAATATCTCTCAGGCATTCCTTGACTTTAGAAGTTCTGTCATCGTGAGACGTACCAGATATAAGCTTTCACAAGCTGAACAAAGAAAGCATATCGTAGAGGTAAGTTTGAGGTTTGCATAAAGGTGCTCTGATATTTATTTTATCCTAATTGGGAGAAATAGAACAAGTAATAGAAAAAATAATGCAATCTTCCTGTGAGATCTGTACAAAGGTGCTCTACGAATTTTATGATTTTTTATGAATTTGATCTAAAATGGGAAGAAATAGAATCAAGGTATAGTGATCTAACAGTAATATTGCATTCTTTGGTTAACAGGCACGGTAAGTTATGCTTGTTTTGTGCTTTCAGGGTATTATGATAGGTCTTGATAATTTGGATGATGTTATTCATATAGTCCGGGAAACCACCAACCATGCAATGGCAACATCTGCTCTTGTGAACAGTAATAATCTAATCATTCTAGTTTTAATATGTAATTCTTGTTGTTCGCGGTCCTTTGGTTGTCAAGTCTGTGATCATTAGCTATGTGGGCAAATACATACACTTTACAACTAAATGTTAAATGAGCAGGGTTCAAAATTTGAACTTCAAATGCCTCGTGTCTTTCTTGCCTCAATGGTGTCTCACATACTTATCTCCGTTTTCAAAATCCAAATAGTCGATCCGAACTGCTCAACATGATCTCCATATTAAAATGTGCTTGGAGACAAAATTTTATAGTTTTTGGAAATTTTTTACTATTTATTTAGATAGGTACAAAATCACTGTTTTTCAGAATATATCTGGACCATCCAAAAACAGTGATTTTGTACATGTCTAAAAAAATAGTAAAAAATTCCCAAAAAATATAAATTTGGTCTCCGCACATTTTAATACAGAGATCATGTTGATCGGTTCGGGTTGACTCTTTGGACTTTGAAAACGGAGATAAGGATGTGAGGCACGATTAAGGCATGAAAGACATGAGGCATTGAACCCTACTCATGTTAAATTGTATCTTGCAATACATAATTAAAAATATAAGAATTTCTTTCATTTATTGAAGTTCTTTCTGTTCATTTTAGTCTTTTTGCAATTTTCTTGCTTTATTGTAGAATTTGGTTTGTCGGAAAAGCAAGCCGAAGCAATTTTGGATATGACATTAAGGAAACTCACTGCTCTAGAGGTAACAAATTTTCTTGTGCTTTTAAATTCTCATTGTTGCATCTCCAATCAGCTTGAGTAATTTTATCTTTTTTTTTTTACAGAGAAAGAAATTTGTTGACGAGGCCAAAGTATTGACTGATGAAATTTCAAAACTAAACGAGCTCTTATCAAACAAGAAGCTTATATTGCAGGTAATTGTTTTTTGTCTTGTAAATGCGTAGTTTTTTGTATCATATCCCGTATTGGTGGTTTGAACTGGTACCACCCCAAAGTGATCATAAAACAAACTAGAAGGTTAAAATTGTTGTAACAAATTTGATTGCATTGATATATGATTATAAACACAGGATTACATTACAATGTCTTTGTTGAGATAAGTTAGGACATACTGATAGAGAAGCTTATTACATTTTATAAAGATAAACATTATTTAGGAAATTATGAATCTTTATTAATTGGTTATGCCTTATTTGTTGTGAAATTTCAGCTTATAGAGCATGAAGCTGTTGAGGTAAAGAATAAGTTTGGAACACCCCGGCGTTCTCAGTTGGAAGAGACACTGAGTGGTCAGGTGGAGGACCTAGATGTAATCCCAAATGAAGAAATGCTCTTGGTATGATATTGTAAATACAGTGCAATCTGGAAGATTGATTTGTGTCCCAGTCTTCTGAAATTTTGCATAACTTGTTTGCTTGTGTGTCAACTTTGTCCCAGATTTTTATGCATGAAATTATACCAACATGAGAATAAAAAAAGAAGGCATTTTATAATACTCTCATATTTGTTTTTAGGGTATTTGAGATCATGGGATATTTGAGATATTTGTGACAATAAAAAATGTGAAGCAACAAAACACCAACAGTCTCTGTCCTTATTTGAGATCATGGGGCACCCCAAGAAAAGACAATTCTACAAATAAGAGTGTTGTATAAGGATGTTTCTTTTTCATTTAAAAGTGTAGTCCTTTTTGGTTGAACAACTAAAAATCATGGTGGTCACATTTTGTGAATATATTTATGAAAAAGGGCATCATTTGCTTATGATACTGATGAACTGTGATGAGCAAATTAACAATGTTATTTTACATTTCTTAGATTCTGAGTGAGAAAGGGTATGTTAAGAGAATGAAGCCAAACACATTTAGTCTGCAACACAGAGGCACGATTGGGAAGTCTGTTGGGAAGATGCGGATGAACGATCTCACTTCTGATTTCATTGTCTGCCATATGCATGACCACGTGCTTTATTTCAGGTGCCTGACTCATGCCTACCTGAATCTTGCTTTTGGAAGTCAAGTCAAACCATTAAATGGCTGAATTTGTTTACCAGTAATTGCTTCAAAGTATCAGTTGAACAATTACATTGAGGGAAGAAAAATTGGACTTGTCCTGGACCCTTCCCGTAATTGCTATATTTGTTAAGGTTCCAGCAAAATTTGACTAAATGAAAGTTATTCCTTTCATAATTGCTGTTGGCACAATTTGTACCGGTAAGTAATGATCTTTTTGCATGCACGGATGTGTTTATGTGTTCAGTGACAAGGGAACAGTTTACTCAGCTCGAGCTTACAAAATTCCGGAATGTAGCAGAACAGCAACAGGCACTCCTTTGGTACAGGTATATTAGAACTTATTAACCGCACTGATAATAAAGTGTTTTCTTTATTTGAATAAAGACATTACTTGAGGGTCTCTGTAATATTGATTTCGACAGTGGTGTCATTGTGATCTTCCGTCCTATGGTCTTAATCATTTGTTATTTTACTTCCTTTGTATTGTCTAGCTGTTGTCATTGTCCGATGGGGAGAGAATAACCTCGATAGTTCCCGTAAGTGAATTTTCTGAAGATCAGTACCTCATTATGCTGACTTTGAATGGATTCATCAAGAAAGTTCCGTTGAATGCGTTCTCTTCAATTAGAAGTATCGGTATTATTGCCATACAACTGGTTTGTGCAATCACCTTTTGTAATTATATTTAATTATTTATTGTTCATATTTTTGGCCAAAGATAAGTGAAAGAACCTTTCCAATTTCAGGTCCCTGGTGATGAGCTTAGGTGGGTTTGTAGCTGTGCTGATGATGACCTTGTCGTCGTAGCTTCTCAAAATGGGTTTGTCATTGTTAATTCTTGCAACAAGGTAACTACGTATTAGTTATTATTGTGTTTGTTTTTTATTGGGTATTCATGCCATCATGTAGAGTTACTTTTCGATGGTAATATATGTTCACTTCTAGACAGCTTTACATGTGGCTACCTCTGTGTCTCTTTGGTAACTTATTGCAACAATACATTTGTATATTCATGTGCTTCATGGCCTTAAATTTGATATTATTGCTTCTCCCTTTTCATTTTATTCTGGAGAATTAGAGACACAGGAGTAAGCATACACGTCTTTAAATGCAGCCTTTCTTTTTTCTTTTGTAAATTATTACGTTCTGGATGTTCTGTAATATTCTCCCAATATACAGCTTCGTTCTGTTGGAAGAAGAACGAGGGGAATGATATCAATGAGGCTGAAAGAAGGGGATAAGGTGGCAGCTTTGGATGTGATCCCTGCTGATATGCACAAGGATTTACCTGGGCTGTTTTTAAATAAAAGGTTACTTTCTCTTGAATATTTGATGATAAACTTCTATACCAGCCAGTTACTCTGTTTCGAGTTTTTCTGTCCTGAGATTAAAGTTAAACAGAAGCTGTCAGAAGGCTTGGTATTTAGAACAGAGGTCAAGAACTTTTGTTGTTATAGCACATAACAAATAAAAGATTTGAGTTTTGTTGAGTTAGAAGGATTTCTTTTTTTTGCCCTGGCCATGCATTCGCTTTCCCATATGATTTCCCACCTAAAAAATGGTCATGTTGATTTGCTGATCCTTTTTCTGAGGAAACATCTTGCTTTGAACTAAAAATTGTGAAAATATATGCAGCAATAATCAGCTGCCTCCATGGCTTCTCTTTGTGGCAGAGAACGGTTATGGGAAGCGTGTCTCGTTAAGCCTGTTTCGTCTTTCGCCTTTTAATAGGGTTGGTTTGAGAGGTTACAAGGTACGCTGTGTTGATACCTGTTTGTAGGTCTTATCTTTTTTTTTTCAAGAAAAGATTATCGAAGTTGTCCACTTGCTGCAATTCTTAACTGTTTTGCACCTAAAGTTCTACCTTTTAGTGAAATAGAGCATACCTTGATTTTCTTTTTGAAAAAAAAAAAATCAAGTTCACCGTTTTGTCAAAGTTTATACATCCTTGTATAATGCTCAGAGCTCTACTTTGTTTTATAGATCACATTTTAAAATGGATTAGAGGAGTAGAACTAGGGTGTTCTTAAGCTCACTATGACCCTTAATGAGCTTAACTCCAAAATCTATTTAATTCACTTCAAATGATGAATCCAAACTGTTGAAACCAATCTATTGCATGAGTAATAATCCCTACTTTATTTAAGGGGCATATCTTTCTCGGAAAGCAGTAAACGAGGACAATTTCATTTTATTTTGAAGATTAATATGTTTACATGCAAAATTTATAAATTTTCGAATTAATTTAATATAAATTCAAGCGGTAAAAAAAGGCTTATAAGTTAATTTTAATGCATTAATTTTTTAGCATTTTTTACCACTTGACTTTATACTAAATGAATTCCAAAATATATTAATTTACATATAAACACATCACTCCTAGAGTAGATCGGTTTCAACAATTTGGATTTGTTGTTTGAAGCCAATTTGACATGTTTGGAGTTAACTCACCAAATCCGGACTTGGTGAGCTTAAGAACACCCTAGTTCTATTCGAATTTGAGTATAATAACAATAGGTACAGTCTGCGGTTGTTAGTTGCAGCTTAAAGGATGGAAGTGGTATTGTATTTTACCATTTGTTGGTTTATAATGCACAGGAAATCTTGCGCGCATGCTTGTTTGGGGTTTGTTCTCGTGCATGAATGTATAGAATTAAATTAGTGAATTAAAGGCATATATAGAAATGATATCCAGCTGGCACCCGAGTACCTGACATTATAGGGTTTCCTAGCTGTCAGAATTTTGGTATTTGCCATAGAAATGTCTCTTGCGTGAATGCAGAAGAAATAAATACACATTTTGGCATTTCTGGTAACTTAAACATACTTTTTACTGTTGCTGTTGCAGCTTCCCAAAGATGTTCGTCTTGCTGGAGTATTTGTTGTTGGGTATTCATTAGCAGGTTTTTTGTCATATATACTTTCTGTCAATTAATATTTTAGAGTAGTTTAACAGCTTTAAGGGATCACATTTCACATTATCTTTGAATTGTACAGATGATGGTGAGAGTGAAGAGCAGTTGGTTCTAGTGAGCCAGAGCGGTACAGCAAACAGGATCAAGGTTAGGGATATATCAATCCAGACTCGTCCCAGCAGGTAACATTTCTTCTTTTGGTGGTGTGCAATACCAAAATTAGTTAAATTGGTCAACTGCTGGTTGGGCTTCTAACCATTTTCTCTTGATACAAATACCAGAAGCACCATTATTATTTGACCTTTTTTCTCCTTCAGTGTTATGGGAGTCGGATCTAAATTCTACTTTCCTATTTTTCTGGTTGGTGGCATTAATTTACTTGTTTTTCTTATATTCATTTTGAATTTATTCCTTTTATAGGGGAGTTATTTTGATGAGATTAGAGCATGCTGGGAAAATACAGTCTGCTTCTTTAGTCTCGGGGGCTGAGGATGATCTCTCTGAAGAGGAGCAGGTTGGAGTGGTTTAGTTAATGTTTTGGATTTTCACTGAAGGACAAGGTGAATAAGGCATTTTGAATTTAACTTTGCATTTATTTTTTGGGAGGCATTTTGTACTTTTCTAATGGTGTGGCGACACCATGGTGTTGCGGCCTTCCGAAACTATTTTGTATTACTACTAATGCACTTGTCCTTGTCCTGCCAGATCTAGTTTTTACTTTGAGAAGTTGGTCTAAAGGTTCATTTTGTAAAGAATCTGTATACCGGCTAATTTCTAATTGACTGTTTGTGTTTGCAAAATTGGTTTACCAAATTTTTTGTTGCATTTTGTTCTAGGCAAGTTAATGTATCAGCTATTTTCTTCTTGGTTTCGGAAAAGAGAAAGGTTGTAGCAGGGACCAGAGTGGCACTGGAGATTTTTCGTATTTGAAATAAAAATGAAACCAAAATTAGCATTTGATAACTGGAATTATAAAGAAATTGAGAAGCTCGGCTTGGCTTCTAACGTTGGTTCGGTTTTGATAGTCTTGTTCAAGATTTTTCTGGTCTTATCCACGTACTCATAATCGGACTTGGCCTAGAAAAGCCTGGGCGTGACTTTGATAGTAGTACGAAAATAGAAGTCGGCCTGAAAGTAGAGCTTATAAGTTGTTTTAAACAATAACGGTAATATAAAATGAGAACTACGTCTAAAATAGTTAACACAAATATTATTTTATGTGCAAATAATGTAAATTCGAAATTTAGTATCTAACTTTGAGAATAGGTTTTTAATTTAGTATTTAAGATAATGTTCTTTTATAATAGAAAATTGCAGGTTTAAATGAATTTTTTATTTTTGATATATCTTCATTTTTATTTTAAAATAAAAATAATAACTTCGTTCGGATATTGAAGAAGTCAAATGTGAGGTGGTATAGCGTGGTTGGTTATTCAAAGATTGAGTGTTCGATTTCTCATGACTTTGCAGTCTCTGTGAAGGATGTAGTGTGGATCAAGGAAGGTGGTGTCTTTCTAATAGTCTGAAATCTGAACTCTGAAAAAAGGGTGCAACCCAGCAAGCATTAGGCGACGGTAAAGATAGTTCCCTCTTTTTAGTGTGCTTCTATGTATTCTTTTAGTAAGCAAAGTTAGTGTGTGTTGTGCTCACCAAGAGAGTTGGTGAGCATAACTCTAAAAATATATCGAATTGGCTTCAAATGACGAATTCAAACCGTTAAAATCCAATTAATTAACAAGTGATGCATGTACATGCAAAATTTTAAAAATTTTGAATTCATTTAGTACATAGTCAAGCAGTAAAATAAATTGTAAATAACTTATAAAACTTCATTTTTTGTACCGCTTGACTTTGTAATAAATAAATTAAAAAAATTCAAAGTTTTGCATGTACACGCATTACTCATGAAGTAGTTGGATAACTTGAGTTTTAACGGTTTGATTCGTCGTTTGAAGTCAATCCGATATATTTTTGGAATTGTGCTCACCAAATCCTCTTTGTGAGCTCAACACACTCTAGCTTTGCTCTTTTTTAGTAGTACTATAAAATATATTGAACTTGGATTACGAGTAGAACTAGGGTGTTCTTAAACTCATTAAGTCCTTTGGTAAGCTTGACTTCAAAACCTATTGTATTGACTTCAAACGACGAATCTAAATCATTGAAACCGATCTACTTCACGAGTGATGTGATTACATATCATTAATTTTGTATAAAATCAAGTGGTAAAATAATAATTAAAAATGCATTAAAATTAACTTATAACCACTTTTTTTTACCGCTTGATTTTAAACTAAATTAATTCAAAAAATTTAAAAATTTGATATGTAAGTATTAAAATTAACTTATAAATCATCTTTTTTGACCACTTGACTTTATACTAAACTAATTCAAAAAATAAAAAAATTGACATATAAGCATATCACTCGTGAAGTAGATCGATTTCAAGTTTTCAACGATTTAGATTTATCGTTTAAAGTCAATATGATAAGTTTTGAAGTCAAACTCATAAAAACTTGATAAAATTAAGAACACCCTAGTTCTACTCCTAGAATTACTACAATACAACCAGAAACAGTGAACTCATCTAGGGGGCCTCAAGCTCCGTCACTATCAATACTATCAACCAGAAACAATGTCTCGAGTGCTTTGATATAATGCTTTCAGCGTGGCCTGATCTGGTGATCTATTTTGGTAACTGTGATAATATGTAGAATGCTTACTACGATAAAGTATTAAATCGTAATTATTCTTTCATTCACTAGATAGGTTCAGTTTTTTTTTATAAATTAGATATACAATTTATATAAATTATAAAAAATAAAATTGCAATTGTACTTTTGATGAATTTTTGACGTTCGTCGCCAATGTTGCTAGATAAATTGGGTTTCGATATATTCCTTCTCCAACAAATAATATTCAAATAACATATAATTTTGTATGGAACCGTTCTGTATGTCCAGCAACAAATCTTTTTTGATAATTATTTTACATTTGTCTGCACGGTATTATATTAGAAATCTTTTTTGATAATTATTTTACATTTGTTCAGCAACAAAATCTTTTTCATGAGTTGATTTTTTTTTAATATTTAGTTCATTTTGTCAAAATTAATTCTAAATTAATTATGATAATATTTTCTTAGAACGTTTATTTTGTTCAATTAATTGTCGGACTGACCATCTATAAATACTAATGTTTGTAATACATACAATTTATTTCTGCCGTTGTAATAATGCATGGCATTTGCATCGATGTAATCAGTATAATTATCTGCCGTTGGTTGCAACTTGCAATTGATTTATAGAGAAATTTAGATATATATATATCTATCATAATTTCATCAATTAGATATTTTTCCATCAAAATCAAGTCTGAATTGAATCAGGATCTTTTTTTTTTTTTTTTCCATATATGAATATATTGATTTGCTCTGTCAAATAAGGGCCACTGGGGGCATGCTACACAATTATTATGCTTGATTGTTGCTTGATCCGTTTCTTGAAAACACTACATAAGCATGGTAAGGATTGCCCCGTTGCTAACATAAAAGAAAAAAAATATCAAAATTTTTAATCATGTCTGAAAGTAAAATTCATAAGAGTAAAGAATTTATTATACAATCAAATTTTTTTTTTTTTAATGAGAGTAAGGGGTCAAGTCATCCAACACTTTTGTTGGAAAGTTAAATAATTATACTTCATTTAGAGGTCAAACATTTATACTCCGAGAAAGAGGAAACAATTTCCCACCTTAGAATTAAGGACCGCCTTATACTAAAGTTGACTCAAAACTTAAATAACTTAAATACTAGGGGTGTCAATGGTACCTTTTTAGCCGTTTACCCGACCCGTATCGTATTTGAAAAGGCGGGTATGGGTAAGGTTTTTTTTTCGTTAGCTTATTGGGTATGGGTATGGATAAGAATTTTTTTTCGTTAACCAAATGGGTAAGGGTATGGGTAATGACTATTTCGTACCCATTACCCTATAGGGTAATTATAAAATCTAAATATATATTCAATTCAATTTCCAACCCACCTAAATATGTATTTGTGTTTTTGAATTTTCTTTCTTTATAAAAAATAATTTAGTTGAAATTGATTGCACATTTATTTTTATTTTTATTAGAAATGTAATTACATATGTGTGAAATAAATGATTTTTTTATATTTAATTTGTAAAATATAATAAAATTAATTATTGTATTAGTAATATCCGTTATTCATCCGCTACCGTTTCGTTATCCGATAATATTAACGGGTAAGGGTAGGGTAGGGTAAGGTTATTTTTTAATGGGTATGAGTAGGGTATGGATTAAGTCTATTTTAATGGGTATGGGTATGAAAATACCTCCACCCGACCCGTACCGTACCCATTGACACCCCTATTAAATACGGAACTTAATACCTGATTCCATAGAAGATGTCATGGAATAAATCAATATCTTGAAAGATCACCAATTGTCGTGCGAGACTTGTCTCTAATGACAAAAAACCCTTCTTAACGTGTAGTCGTGAGAATAGGTCTTCTAAAGTTTCAAGACTTTGCCTTTGAGAAATCCTTTCTAAATTCCTTATGGATTTCTTCTCTCTTTTCTTATATGGTGGAGAAAAAAGAGAAGACCACATATATGTATTATCTATTGTCTTTTTTCAGTTTCTGTGTGTTAGATTGTCTTGTGCCTTGGGAACCAATCTGTTTAAATATGGAAACATAATTCTTGCGACACGCCTGCGGCCCGCAAGACATCCAGTCACATGAGAACCGACATACTTAAAATCTCCATGGCATTGTGCGGCCCGCACAACTCTCTGGAATTCAACTGACTCAATCATAATTTCCAAATTGAATAGTGCGGTCCACAAGAATCCTCCTGCGACCCGCACAACTCTCTAGAAATCGTATGATCTACTCCGTATATTGTAGAAGGCGATTATCTTTAATTGCAAATTTCACAATCAGTTCATTAATAATTTAAACTTTATCCGTACAAGTCCACATATAAACCACACCCTAATGAATACATAGATTGTCAAATATTCTTAATCCTTATAGATCACTTTAGTAGGACAATTATTCATGACAATATACAATTCATAATTATATTACATATGCTCAACGTTGAATACTATAATCCAATATCTTTTCAAATCTCTATTATTACAATAAAAGATTTTTTCATCCAGATTTCGAATTCATGACCTCTTATTTCATAAACATGCATTTTTGCTACTGAAATAAAGGCTAGTTCTTGTTACATCAAATTTGAATAGCTTCTTTTTAACTTATGTGCGCTACTATAAAGAAGGCAAGAGTCAAACTTTGAGATGACATCGTCACAAGTAGACTGTATCACATAGCAATATTTTTTATTTATAGATACATTTGAGTTTTTACAATGAATGGACTTCGATAAAAGTCTTATAAAATACTAGTTAGATGAATTCGAAGAACAAATTCTTCAAATCACTGTATAAAATTTATATCTAAGTAAATTTATTAATTCTATATGTTTATGAATTTTCAACACAACGTAATAACTATCTTTTGTCCTACGAATTTTTTTAATTCTGCTTGTTAAATTTTTATGAATTAAACTTAAATCATAGCATTACATTTTATCTGTTCACGACACACATCCACGACAAATCGACAATGCACCTACCAATTCTTTTTTAAGGTTAGTATCAACAATGCAGTGCGTCCAACGATTTACCTAATCCCATTTCATAATTGGAAATTTCTTAGCTTCACTTATATAATTTTGTCAGAGATCCTGTCCTTCGATTCAGTACAGTATTCGATAAATTTGTATTTGCACAGCAATTAACTAGCATAGCTCGTCATTCGGAACTCCACCCAGGAAATGTTTAGATGGGTTAGCATTACATTGTCTCAACCGTTTTCAGGAAATCCGGCTTAGCAGTCGCATGATATATTCAGTTTATCTGATAAACGAAGAATAGCAGAATTACTATTTTTAGCCTCATATTGGTTTCTCCGGCCTAAAACCTGATTTATCTTTCTTCAGCGAAATATCAAACAAAACAAAAGAAATTGAAAAAAAAAAAAAGATTCAATTTTGAGATTCGCAAGAAAATCTAGACGTAAGTTCATTTTTATTATCCATTTTCTAGGTTCATTTTTTTTATTCAAAAGGTACTTCTATCCACATCTTTTGTCCACCTTTATTCCCCAATGAAAAGTCCAATCGAGATCCAAAATTACGATTTTCTTTTCAAGATTTAAACTAACAAAATTTATTAGTTCAATTGCTATTATGAATACTTGTAAGCGATATCAATTAAATTCTATTGTTATGTTTTCCAATTGTGGAGATAATTACCTACATTTACAACATGCAAAATCATTGTTAAATAAATTTTCTGATAAAGAAACGTATC
>JAJGRW010002161.1:0-25956 GCA_025461045.1 Carex parvula | reverse complement strand
CTAGTCTCTCTAGACGGGACATCAATTCTCTAAAGTAGCCCATAAAATAATAGCCCATAGGTATACCTTCTACAGCACCAAGTCTTTGCGCCAACCCAAGGCCCAAGGCCCACCCATATCCCAATCTTTTCTTTCATCCCATGAAATCTTATAACAAAAAAAATAAAATAAAAATGAATACATTTTCCGTTTGTGATTTAATTACCTCTCAATGAACAGATTAGACTGAGAAATAAAATGAGAGGAATACATATTGTTTTTCGATGTAACATTAGTGCAATCTGAGTGTTCTAGTAAAAGAAAAAATACGCATGTCCCAGATGCACTTGATGTGTCTGATCGTGTTTTTGTACGTATCTAGTTGTGTTTATCATGACGTGCTATGTGTTGTGCTTGGTACGTACGTGCATGGTCGTGTCGTGTTTAACACGTGCTCGTGCTCTACTTTGTTATTTTGTTAGAATACAAGTTTAAAATGACATGTAGACACGTCAACATGACACATATGGAGCACACGCGTGACGTGACGTGTTGTGCTCGTGCCATACTCTATGACATGCTTTCAATATTATGTCTCTGCTTTTAGTAATACAATAAGAGTAACAACATATTATCTGACAGAACTAAATTAATTAAATCATTACTATAAGCTAATAGCATTAGCCCTAGGTCGAGGATCCGAATTTCTTAAAGGGCATTTAATGTAGGATAGTGCTGGTCTGGTGGCATTTTGCAAAATATCATTGATCTATGAACAAAAATTCAATTTGCAGATAACAATTTTGTAGTTTCTAGGCATGCCTATTGCTTGCTTGATGTGTAATGTATTCATTTACAAAAATATATAGACTTAGATGCATCATACATGCATGCACGATTCTAGAGCATGATAATATTTTCTTTCTTTAGCTATATATATACATATTTTTCTTGCTTCACACGTGGGATTAAAGACAAGGGTCATAAATGCAGTTAAGACTTTTGTTACATCTTTTTAATTTCATTTCTTGAAGCCTCCTCTAAGAAAATAATAAGAAAAATTAGGCAAAAAATCAAGTTTATTATCTTTTGCAGGTACATTTTTCAATGTTTAAATGCAGTAAGTCTTCACTTTTCTCGTTTGTCTGAATCCTTCACGACCAAAAACCATGAACAATCAAGCATGTCCCAAGGAACATTTTTTTTCTTGCTATGAGAAAAAAAACAAAATGATTCATTTTACCTTTTTCTTTTGTAACGAATTAAAATTCTCAAATATCACTCATTTACTATTTTGGTATTTGAGAATTTTAATTTAATTGTAGTAAATTAGTTTTACTATTATCATCGGAAAACAACTATTGGTGAAAATTCACGTTAGCATCCATGTCAAAATAATATTTATTATGATAAGATCTATGTAAACATTATTTTTAATTAATTTATGACGACATATATTTTGATGCGAAAATATATTTAATTAATAGCCGATGTCATGGATGATTATATTAATCTTATATGAATATTGTTTGTACAAACTACTTCCACACAAGTTAGAATGTTAAAAATTGTATTAATTAGATACAAATTTATCGTTTATGAACCAAAATTGATACATTTGATACTTTCAGAATCATGTGTAATTTACTCTTAAACTTCTATACAATATTTTAACCAACATTTTATATATAACAACGGAATAAATAAAAAATGGCAGTCCCAAGACAAAATTTTAATTAACTTTTTTTAATTTCTATGCAGCAAATAATTTACTTCTTGAATAAATTAGCACAAATTTAATGAATTCTTAATTAAATCCATAAGTTTTGTAACCACGTAATATATTTTGGCACTTTGTTTTATATTTTTAAAATAATATACTTTTTTTGTCATGTATTTTTTAGAAGTAATATAAAATATACTTGTATTTAAGTTATTAATTATATAATTTTGTTTCATTCTATTTTATTTTCTGACTCAATCCCTCCTGTAGTCCTGTTTCAAAACAGTTTTTTTTTTTTTTCCTTTTGTTTTGTCTAAAAGTTGTGGGTTTCCACTTGCACATCTCTAAACATGATTTTCTCATAAACCAACTTATTTCCTTGACTAAAGAAAAATATAATACCATTAAAAGCTAAATAAATGCATAGAGAAGCACACCATAACCACGTGGAATGTTTCTACCAAGTACTAACAAACATTCAATTCCGCCTTCTCTCTCTTCTCTCTAGATTTCAATGGTTAAATAATTAATTAATAATTTATTATAGCTTCAAACTTAGCCCAAGTTTTGACCAATCGATCAATGATCACTGTCACAATATTCAAACTAGGTTTGAGGTTTTTATCTTGAAAACAGACGGAGTTAGAGTGAGAAAATCATAGAGAGAGAAAGTTATGGAGTCAACTGAGAACGTGCATGCAAGCTATAGCCTGTAGTTAGTTAGCAGCTAGAAATCTAGAAACCAAATGAAAGACTAGTAATTAACAAGCTAATCCAGATTTTATGTATCCTTAAATACTTGCTTTATTATGTGGTATAAATGATGCAACGAGTAGAGCTAGGTTTTGATTTTCCAACAATTCAAAATCTGCCAGAGAAGATTCAATATGTCGGAGATTACCTTATAGATTCGAAATAAAAATCTGCCATAGAAGATCTAGCGCGTGTAAAAGTCGGGGAAGTTGAGCTTGAGACTTGAGCGTCTTGAGAGTTGAGACGAAAGCTGTCATTACTTTGATATTCCTATGGCGGTGCAGCTGCTCCATGTTACGACAAAACAGGTTATTAATAGATAAAAATATGGTGGGCCCGACCTGCTTCATCAGTCCGGTTTATATTACGGTGGGACTTGTGTTGTGTGTTACTACTTAGTGGGGTCAGCATATCAGTGACTCTAGAATGTAATTTTTTTAACAGACGGGAGAAGCGAGAATACCAAAATGGAGACTACGTTTATTTATAATGCGAGAGGAAGAGGATATATCAAACTCTGTTTTAACTTTTAATTAATTTCAGTTTACTGGTCAAGCCGGTTGAACCACGTACACGTGTCAATGTTCGTACTAGCTCGATTGCCAATGTGGCCACATCGCCTCCAGTAATTCACGGCGCTGGAGATATCAATTTCTTTTTTTATGGTATTGAAAATTCAACCTTTTTATTTTTATTTTATGCACCTGGCCATGCAAAGTGATACAAAGAACTACACCCTTGTCTTCAATGGTCTTAAGTGCAATTTTAGCATTACAGCTTGTAATATTTTCCCTAATTATATGGCTTTATATTAAAAACCTAGATATACAATTTAACATTTAAATGATGTTGTAAAGGTTGAGTGCATATACATTATTTTACACAAATTTGAATTATGTAATTTTGTTAGACAGTGGAGGAGGAGAACAAAAAAATCTATTTGTTCGTCCAGCATTCTTTAAAAAAAAGATATTGATAGTACTTTTGTTGTAAAATTTGAAAAGATTATGCCTAATTAAATCTGAACACATGCATTTAGAAATTTTGACTGAACTCATATATTCAAAAGTATGAACAAAACTCATGTATTGAGATTAAACCCTAAACATTTGTGTCTGTGAATTTATGGTTCAATCAGAATCGTGGAAAACATGAATTATAAAATTGAGTATAGTTTTGTTAAAATTTTATAACATGATGTATTATTGACATTTTTTTTATTTAATGAGGGATAGGAAAATGAAACAAAATTTAGAAACTTTATTTTATAGACAGCAATCAATTATTGACATCTACCTATCTAATTTTGCCCCATTCTCTACAAAACTAAAACATGTTTCACACTTATTTAAGTTAAGGTGTGCTTCTTTAGCAACACCCATATGCATTATTTATTTATTAATTAATTCATGTTTCCATTAAATTCCTGAGTTGTGTGTATACAAGCTGTCATTTACAAGAATATAGTACATCTTCAACTTGGCTTAATTTGTCAATGGTATGACAATGACAATAAAAAAATAATTATGGGTAAAATGCGAACAGTGTAACATGTTTTTTTGTATATAGTCAATAGAACTATCAGTGAATTTTTTTTTAAATGTGGTAGGTCCCACATGTCAGTGTTCTTATTGTACTTTTTTGTTTATTAAAAACTATCAGTGAATTGATTTCACACCATATAATTGTAAAACAATATTGAATAATTTTGTAAAATTTACACCCCTACTTATTCATATGTGATATTGTTAATTAATAAACTAAAGTATCTAGAAATTCTATATACATAAAGAACAAAAAAGGTGCTAAATGTCTCAACTAGGGCTGCAAACGAACCGAACCGAATCGAACTTACCTCCAGTTTGAGTTTGAATTAATTTCGAACTAAGTTTGGTTTGAATTAATTTCGAACAAACTCAATTTCAAATCGAACTTTTTACGAACTTTCTCGAATCAAACTCGAATCGAATTACGAACTACGAATTTTTTATGCAGCCCTAGTCTTAACCGTTGAAAAGCCTACTTGTATTAGAAATAAAAAATAAATAAATAATTTTATACCTCGATCCGATATAAGTTTGACCCGACCCATTAACACCCTATCTCAGAAAAGACAAATAGAAGGAATTCAAAAATATTTATTATACTTTCCAAAAATTAAAACTTGACATCTGGTTTCTTCCCTCTTTGTTTGATCTGAGAAAAGGAACCAACCGCCTCACTTCCTCTCTATAAATAAACAAACCATCACCTCCTCTCTTCCCCTTTTTCTTCTCTCCTTAACACAAAAAGAAGAAACAAAGCACGAGATAAAATAGTGGTAATTAATGGGAGGAAATTCACCATGTGCCTCATGTAAATTGCTAAGGAGGAGATGTGCAAAGGAATGCATCTTTGCTCCATATTTTCCCCCAGAGGATCCCCACAAATTTGCCATTGTTCATAAGGTCTTTGGTGCTAGCAATGTTAGCAAGATGCTCCAAGTATGTATATTCTCTCTCTCTCTCTCTAACTAACACACACACACACACACACACACACAAATCATACACAATTTTTTGGATCTAGCTATATATTCACCAATATATAAGCAATTTTATGAAAAAAATTCCTACCAATATTTTGCTAGTTTATATTTAATTAAGTTTAAGTAGTATATTATATACTCTCTCTCTCTCTCTCTCTCTCTAACAAAAACACACGGATCATACAACATTTTTGGATCTGATCACCATGAGTATATAAGCAATTTTTGCATAAAACTCCTACCAAGATTTCGCAAGGTGTATATTTAATTAAGTTTCAATAGTAAATTAGTAAGAAATTATTTTGCACTACGTTATTATTATATACTATCTTTCCCTGTTCAATTTTCTGATTTTCCATCCCAGTTTTAGAAATAACAACAAAATGATTCTTTTTTCCTTTCATTCAAAAATTCTTATGACCGTACTAAATTTTTTTTTTCTCTGAAGTGCATTGAGGGCCTTTTTCTTCCCTTTGAAATATATATGAGAATAATGTGAAATGGTTACATTTTTGTGAGAACTTCTGTTTCTATTAACATCTTTGTTGTTTTTTACTTGATAATTTATGACTCATTTTTTTTTTTTCTTATTTATACAAGTCATTACCAAATCTAATGTCCAATTTTTGAAAAATAATATAGGATTTGCCAGTTCACCAGAGGACCGATGCGGTTAGTAGTCTAGTTTACGAAGCAAATGCCCGCGTGAGAGATCCAGTATACGGTTGCGTCGGCACCATATCATATTTGCAACACCAGGTTTCTCAACTACAGATGCAACTTGCGGTGGCGCAAGCGGAGATGCTTTGCATGCAGATGCAGCAACAGGATTCACCACCATCATCTTTGGTGCAAAAGGAATTCATTGATGATCAGAAATCATTTCTGTTGCAAAATGGTTTTGGTGGCAATTTTGTCCCTCAAGTTTTTAATAATGTCAATTTGTTCCCACCACAAGAGCAGCCTCTAAAGAGAGAATCTCTTTGGACATGAATGAATTCAGCACAAATATTTGAAATTTAAAACTTCTTCTACTTTTTTTTTAATATATTCCTTGCTTCTCATCCTCTTCTTCATCTGTCATTCTTTTGTCTTTTTTTTTTTTTTAAGTTTTATTATTTATTTTTTCGTTTGAATGATGTCTACTTTTTGGTAGAAGAGACGTGAAGAGGAAATAGAAGCAAGGATTTTTTGTTTGTTGAATAAATAATTTGAATGAGATAAAAGTTTGAATAAAATTGATACTTAATTTGTTACAATGGTAGTTAACTAGATCCAACCATGATCATAAATCTGTAGTCCAACAGTTTCTTGGAAGCGTATTAACAATCTTAGAATTCAATAATAATTAATTTTGCGAAGTTTAAATACTGTGATATTGATATACGTGTAATTTGGATAACTTGTCTTTTATCATAACGCAAATAATATATCAAAATACTGACACTTTTAGAAAGCAAAATAAAGTTAAATCTCTAAATCTGTAAAGCAATAAAGGAATGATTTAAAAAATATTCTTAATTTGTAAAAATAATATGCTGATAATTCACAGAATATTCGTTTAAATCATGTACGCCGTTTAAATATTAAAAAATTGATATAAGACGTATAATTCGGATAACTCGTCTTTTATCATAATGCAAATAATATATCAAAATACCAACGGCATTTTTAGAAAGAAAAAATCCTGTAAACTAATAAAAGGAATAAATTAAAAAACTATTCTTAAATTTGTAAAAAAAAATAATATGATAATAATTCACAAAATATTCGTAATTTAATATACGCCGTTTAATTGATCTATTCATTCGGAAGGAACTGAAAATGAATGATAATATGAATAATTAACCTGAATTATTTTCGAGAAGAAATTTCAGCAAATAATAAGATTAGCATATCTCATGATCTCATCTCAAATAATTAAGTTAATTTCTAAATTAAGTTTGCAGAGCTCGCCAATTTTACACTGATCAGTTGAATTCTGACACTGGGCCTCTACTATTCACTAGGCCCATTCTGTTTCCATTAGTATTTTCTTTTTTAACATTTTTTTGGTTCAATTAGCTTGGTAATTATTTTTTGAATAATCATTCTAATCTCCGCGCTTTAGTCCCTGCATCGTACCCGCAAGATATCCCGTCGCGATTAGCTTCCAGAACTGTACGCAGTGGTCCCCACTAACTACCAATCTAACTAACACTGATATCAGATCTTTCATTTTGAAATTCAAATCTTCCTTTCTCTCAAATTTTTCCTTTATCTTTAGGCGATTTGGAGGCGATTGAGGCGATTGTGAGGCGAATTCGAAACTGGAAGCAATTTCCTATGGATTTTGAGTCGATCTATCATCTCTTTGCGACGATGCTCTCTTCTCAATTCTCTGTGGTGAATCGGTGATTCTGACAGGTGATCAGCAATGTTAGTATTTGTTTTTTTTATTGATTTTGAGTTTGTTTTTGTTCTGGTGAATCAATAATGATAGATTGTATCATTTCTAGTTTGTTTTGTTTTTGTTTTTGTTCAGTTTTGCTGGATTTATATGAAAGTTTGAGGTATTTCTAACAATTTGATTTTCAAAGATGATGTAATTGTCTATTTTGTGTTAATTTTATTGATTTATTAAGAAGTTCTTCATAGATCTTGTATTAGTACCTGACAGAACTAGTATAAATACATGATTGAATGTATAAGTTTATTTCGTATGATTTTTGTATGAGTTTGTTTGTATGAGATAGAAATACTTGATATATCTGTTATAAGTACTTGACAGTGTATAATTAGGGGAATATATCTATTTGTGATATGTAAATGTACATTTTTGTTTTTACAGTTATTAATACTGTCTTGTATCTGTGTTAATACTTCTTTTTATAGGCCTTAGATCAATTCAACTCTGGTGGTATTCTTTCAGGTAATATATTCATCTTTTGTAGGTGTACATTTTTTGTTTATAGATTTGTACACTACCTTTTTTCGTTATATGTAGTTGTATGTATGTAGGGGTGGCAAAAAAGCTCGTAGCTCGTGACTCGATTGTGACTCGCACCTGACTTGCTAGCTAACAGCTTGTTCGTGACTCGCACCAAATTCTGATTCTCAAACTATGCCAAATAAACAAAGGCCCTGCTATGTTGAAGGGAATAAAAATAAAAATAAAAACAAAAATTAAGAAGAAACATCTATACCATATTCATGATGTCATTTCCAGAGACAAAAAATCATTTACAAACAATGGTTATGCACCTTTTGTTTTTTTCTTGCTAAATAATGCCAACAAATGAAGCACATCACCTGAAGCTGATTGGAAGATTCCACATCATGGGTAAGGACACGTGTATTACTATTAGAATAATTCTCATTTGTCTCCAATTGAATAGTACCAATACTTATCTCTATCTTATACATAATTTATCCATGCTAATTAACAACCAAGTTTGAGATTATTTGTCTTATTATCTAATCTAATGTCTGTTGAAAGTTGTATATATAAAAAAAAAATTTCCAAAATTTATTCTAGCTAAAAAAGATTTGAGAAATAAAAAAAATCAGCTCACATGACATGTTAGAATTCTTAAATCTTTCTTCAAGTTGGCATTTTTTCCCCTTAGTGTCCACAGTCATTAAGACAATATATGCTATTGAAATAAAGGAAGGACTTAGATATTCTTTGTATAATTGGACTTCAATTGGATTGAGATCTACTAATAATGGACTAAATTGGCAAAATTGAAAATTATCTAAAAATAATATTTAATTTGAAACCACACTCAAGTTTGATTTATACTACATCTATATCATACATATAAAAAGTTATGAAGTTCGTGCAAATTTATGATTTAACAAACGACTTAAATTTTTTAGCAAATTTATGATTGGTTAAATTCAAATTACATGAAATTTAATGCACAGTAACATGCAATGTTAAGAAAATATCTATAGCTTGATCGGTGAAAATTAGAACTAATAAAATTTATAATCCATTTTTTCTATCGAATCGGACTACAAGCGCATAACTCTATCAAGGTAATACAAATGAGTGTTGATCCACATGAAATTAATGGTTTAGATCTTGAGTGATCAAAGTAAAAATGATGATTTTTCGAAGAAACGAGAAATAAAATTGAGATTTCCCAGTAAAATTCAAGTAAAAAATCCTATGATATTTTCTATATGATTTTTCGTGATCATATCTTTACAAATTTTGAAATTTTTTTTTACTTTTTTTTAAAAATTTAATACACAACAATATGCAGTGTCAAATTCTTAATTATATATTGATATCTACAAAATCTTTCATTCAAAATTTGAATCTACAATCTCCTACATGAGAAGCATTGCCTTAACCACTAAAGATAGATTAAAAAAACTTTGACTTAATTAGAAAAAGTGTCAATATCAACAAGTCAATATTGCCACCATAAATCAACCTTAACATTGTCCATTCTCTTTTGAATTATTAATGTAAACTCAATCTAGGATGAACAGTAGAGATCTAGCTGTAACCGATTATTGCTAAGATGATTGTGAGTTTGATAGGTAATTGGTTCATTTTTTAAGTTGATGTCGGCATGCACAACAATATATGAATTAGAGATGCATGCATAAGTTGATGTTGGGAGCAAGCTAGTTATATCAATCATTGGCTTGCTAAAAGACAGAATTTAACCATTAAAGAAATGATTGAATGATTCAATGTATTTTGTTTGAATATTACTTGCAACACTATTAGTTAAGGTAGTGAAGTTATATATTTCTATTCATGTTATCAATATAGAGTGTACTTGCTTTACAAAGTTAGAATTATAAAATTTTCACCTTTGACCCTTATTCTAAACAAACTATATATTCGACCTAAGAGCCAAACAATGTCATGCATGTTTGTTGAAAAATATTTTGAGAAGAGGAGTATTCAAATGTCTATTTTTTATGTCTACATTGTGTCTTTATTTATAAAATTTTAATAACTTAAAGTTTAAAACTCAAATATCTAAATAAAACCGTTAAATATTATTTATATCATTTTCTCTATTTATATGTGAAAAATTACAATACTTCAATTTTGTTTTAATTGGTACAAGAATTTGAAAAAAAAATTAATACACTAATATAGATAATTTATGGATGGTGAATTTTCAACTTATTAATTCATATAAAAATAAAATTGAAAAATGATAATTTTTTATGTGTTTGTACTTTGTAGGGAAAATAATTTAGATCATATCTAATGATTTTATTTTAACATATGAGTTTTAGAATTTGAACTTTTAGTTTGTTTATATATATTAAAGAAAAAATTCCTACAAATTTGTAATTTCATAACAAGATAAGTACTCTAGGGGTCTAAAAATAAATGTCTATTGACTGGATTTTTGTTTTTTCTAACTTAATTTTATTGTCATATATAATTTTCTCTTGTTGGTGGTTAGCAGAGTTTGATGACGCGATTAAACTTTGTTTGTTCAAACCTCCAAATCTCCAATTAACCCTCAAACTAATTGTACGACAATATTAATACATAATGATTATATTGTTAGTTTAATCTAAATAGTCATGAAACGACAAAATAGTGATAATACGACAAAAAATGATGCTCTTCACCGGAAGCCTAAAACAAAACTAAAAAGTACACCAAGAGAAGTGTTATAATTACCAGTGTTGTAAATAACGGCAGTCGTCGGACGGATAGGGTACCGCTAAGTGATTAATCGGTATACGGCCGATTAATTGAAATTATACGGACAATTTAACATTTTTATTAAATTTATGTATATATATCATAATTTATTAAAAATAATTTATTTAACTCATCACTACTAGAATTTGGACTTTTAGCAAGGGTAACACTTACTTGTTGCAAGGGTAGGAATGGCCCTTGCAAAAGAAATGACATTTCTGACACAAGAAAACATTTTGCAAGGGTGTCCCTTGGAAAAAGTAACCCTTGAAAAAGATTTGATGTTTACCCTTGAAAATGTCTCTTATCTACCCTTGCAAATACTAATTGAAGACCCGTGACCCGCTAGCAGAGCCAGATATTATATTTTAATGAATGTCCTTGCAAAAACCTCATTCCATGCCCTTGTAATAAGTCTAAAGATTTGAGACAAAACAGTTGCAAGGGCTTACCCTTGTAACAAGTTTTGAAGATTCCGTTTTTATTATTTTATTCTAAAGGTCCTTGTAAGAAGTCCTACACTACCATTGTAAGAAAAAACATCCTGAGAGCATCTTCATTGGTGAAATTGACTTACAATTGCAAACTGCTAGAAATAGCTGTCAAAAGAAGAAATTGAAATTTCGGAGATTTAATTTCACTAATGCTGCATCGCTGAAAGGAGTTTTAATTGCATTTGAATGCCACATCAGCGACTTGGTGATTGTGGGCTTTTAGGCAGTGTATATTATTTGCTTTCAGATTGTTCTTATTTGAAATTAAATGAACATTTGTTGTCATATGATTTATTAAAGCAATTCTTTCATTTTAACATTGAAGTTGAATTCTTCTTATTTATTCTTCTTTGAAGACTTCAATAGAAAATAATTCTACCTAATAAGAGAAGCACAATGTTAATTAGGTGACATGAAGAAACAAAAGATTAACATAGTTAGTTACCACTTAACAAGCTCAACAGGAAAAAGGAAAAAATAAAACCTACTACACAGTGCACCTATATACTAATCTAAAGAAGAAACCAAGGAGCAATTTAAATGCTCTATAAAAATACCCAGTAAAATATGTCCTCTTTACATCTATCTTGCCAACCTGAAAAAAGTTGCTAATTAATTTGATCAAAAGATATATAGGGCAAAGGCAAAGAACGAATTTTCTTTAAATATCTCTTCAAAAGCGAATAATTGAGACGAGATGCTGGATTTGCTTAATCTAGTGATAGCCTCCTTAGCTAAACAGTGCTGCCTTTTGAGCATCCTCTATATGACCCAACAAATGACTACTTGGTACCCTAGCACCTGTACACAAAATCAAAGGAAAATACAGTCAGCAGCCTACATCCATGAGAAATTACCAAAATATAAGCTTTAATAATCTCAAAAATTTAATACAGTTCATCAACTGAATCAAATTATACCAGCAATGAAAAAACAATAGAAAAATCAAACTCATTTCTCAATGCTCTTATCTCTACTGAGAAAGAGCAATAAACAAAATGTTTAAATATTAAATTCATTGAACCAACTTTAGCACAATTACATTAATTGGAACATCTACAACATGTGCATTAGTGAAGGTATTGTTGAGCTAAAGAGTATTGCTAGAAGTGATAGGTCTTTAATATGAATAAAGTTTGTTGAACTTATAAATGTATTGCCCAGTATTAACATAGAAGAACCAAAAGCACAAATATATTTTGTCAGTTCTGAGTTAGAAATTGGAATTACCAGTAACATAATGGCTGATCATTAAGGACCATAGAGCAATCACATCACCATGAACCATATAGAGAAGGTCGATATTTAGATCCCTTGAAAGAGGTAGTCTATGTAATTGAACCCCAGTGGAATGAATTAGTACCGGTTACTGCTCCTTGTATCAGTTACAAGTGGAATCACTCAGTACCTGTTGTTATAATTGTCATTATCAAATAATAATTATGAAATCTAGAGGGACACCTACTAAAAAGAGTAATAAATAATGATTATGACCCACAATCATGTGAGGCATCTAGGTTTAATTGCAATTAAGGGTATGTGCTTCTTTTATAATTTTTGGGTACAAGGGAGACTGCGCTGCATCTGTTATTTACATGTCCTTATGCCAAAGCGGTATGGGCTACAATAACAACCTTGTTACGAAAGAAAATCATGGTACCGACCAACTCAGTAGAGAACACGTGGTTAGATTCCTGGAAAGCTGCGAGGCCAAGGAGAGAATGGAAGCGTAACACCTGGGCTGCATACTTCCTGTGCACAGTCTGGCACATACGAAAACACCGTTATTCGGGAACAAAACACACGCTAAGACACCAAACTCGGAGGATTTTCTTCCTTTAAAGGTTATTGGTACCATCCCTTCGGCTTTGATGAATCCCAGACCTAGTCAGGTAGTATCTGTAAATATGATTATTTATCTTAAAGTTAAAACAATTATTTGAGTTAGCATGTCGATTGATTTATAATCTTATTTCTGAAAGTATTTCCTAATCTTATACAAGAATTATGAATTTTTATACCAAGTATTGACTAAACAGAAGCATGCTTTAGCTGGTATGATATATACTAAATTGCAAAGTCAAAATTTGATTATCCAGCCATCAATTATGAAATTCCATTAGTCTTCTGGAATACTTGTTACACTTATTGGAATTTATGTTCTTAAATTAGTGTATTTGGTATCAAAAAAAGGAAAAAAAGAAAAGAAAAAAGATAGCATATAAATCACATTTTGCATTTGATATAGTCCAATGTAACTTATTTTCTTTTGACTGGTGGATTTTGGGAAAACTACACAGAGGTCCCTCCAAGCCCGGCATCGGTTTCTAGTAGCTCTCACAATGAATTTTGAAGGGGCGATAATCCAAGCCCAGTTTCTCCATTGGAGGTTTCCGCTCATGCTTCCAGGAAATCTTTGGGAGATATAAGCTTTCCAATTTCAGGTACAGAAAATGTGAATAATCTTTTCAATCTAAATTTGAGTTGGGATTTTGGCTATGAATTTAACAAGGGCTAACTTTCAAGTAGTCTAATTTCAATTAAATTATCCCCATATCAACCCGATTAATGGTCTCTTTTTACAATGTATCGAGTAAACTTGAGATACGATAAACAAAATTGAGAATCTTTCCTTGGATCTTATCTGTGAAGGAGAATATACAAATTAATTGAAAATGAACCTTGAACAGTCCATATCACACATCGACAGTGGTAGAGAAATAAACCCTAAACCAAATTAAGTTGAAAATTAACATACAACAAAAAGAACAAAACCCTAAACCAAATCTACGTACCAGTGTGTCTTAGAGGGTGCTTGGTTTGCTTGAGATTTTCTCCGACGGATGCGGTTTGCTATTCGATTGAGCTGCCGCAGTGGTAGAGACAAGAGAGAAGTTTCTCCGAGATAGGGTTGAGAGGATTTGCTTTGGGAGTTTCAGCAATGTCTATATAGAGGGTTAAGAGGAGAGGGTTGGATCCGGTTGAGAGGTCGGAAGTTAGTGCGGTGACGATCGGGGTTCTTCTTTGCTTAGAGAGTAAAGAGGGGAGGAACTTACGAGGAGAGGGTTTAGTCGATTTGGTTTTCAAAAAGAAAAACAACAAGTCCCAGAGAGTTTACATAGGGGGTTCTCTGTATCACATTTACAAATACATCTACCCATGAATCTATATCCCCTGAGGTAACATAATAATTTTAGTTAGATCAGGACCGTATGATCAGAGTTAGCACGATTATTAAAAGAGATAGATGATTGCATCTAGTGCAGATCAAATCAGAAATATTATGTCACCTCAACGAAATGGACCTCATTGCTAACAGCCCCTACAATGGAGATATCCATTGGTAATCCTGACTCTTCATCAACCATCAGACGACTCGTATTAACAAATGATGAAATTGGTGAATTTTGTACAGACAATAATATGATAAAATTCTAAAAAAATATTTGCTACATTTTTACATACCATGTGACCAAATAATTCTTGTAATTGTTAATTTTAAATAATTTCATCATTATTTGACTCTTAAAATTGAGCCAACAATTACGGACCATTCATTTTCACATGAGCGATCGACGGTCGATCCGCAATAAATTACTTCCAAATTACTTTTAAAATGATCAAGAGAAAACATTGAACTATATGAACCAAAAAAATCTAAACTTTCTTTATGTCGAAGCTTCAATCCAATGCGAAGTGTTTGTGACCCTACGATGTTTGTATATTCCATGAGCTTGATGGATAGGTAAATGAACATAAAATTTCATCAAACTTCACTGTAATGATTTTAATAAGATACTCTTCAATTTTAACGGTTCCGATCGACCATCAGACGACGTATACTTGTGGGTCTTCATTAACTCACATTGCGAGAGTTCATGTGCTATGTTCACCTACGATGGATATGCGTCGTTGATGCAAAATAGATGTAATGTTGTACAATTTCATTTGTCAAAATCATTTAATAATGCAATACAAATATTCTAACATTGTGTTATCGCATAAATTTTATTAATATCATTTCCAATTAAATTATGTTATTAAAATAATGTTGAACTAGTTTATTATCAGCTTAATTATCACTAGACATGTAAATTACTAATCATATATACATACTAAAGAGAATTTGTTCATTATAATAACTATTCAATTTTTTTACGATGACACTATGAATTTGATGTTTATGTTGTATTAGATTTTTCATCCCATCATTAACAAACAATTAGACACTATACCATATGTAATTTTAATCCTATTCAATTAATTACAACAATAAAATACTAATACATCTAAAAATCCGAATTAAAATAATAAACATAATTATTATTAAAAATCTTACAAAATTTACATATTGAAGAAATTATAATTCTTAAATCAATTCAACTCTAATAAATTAGTGTTAAAGTTACAAGTGAAATTAATTCCACTTCCCTCTCATTTTTCTCGCACAGTGAGTGAAGTTTGGGTCTGTTATCTGGACAGAGCATTTAAGACCCGATACAACGCACGATATAGATTGAAAAGAGCGTTCAATGTGTTCATTACTCTGCACGAAGCTAAAATTGCTCTGTTAATGATTGATCTCCCCAAATTTAGTTTCCCCCCATCGCACTCAGAGAAGTTTTAGTTCCCCCCATTTTTCCACAGAACATCAAGGCGCCACCTTCTCCCTCCCAAAATTTCATTTCCCCCCAGACCACTTTTCGTTTCCCCCCAAAACCCTACCCCACCGCTCTCTATCTCTCTCACTCTCTATGCTCCAACCTAGGTTAATAACCCTGAATCTGGTGTCGTCTCCTAGTGAGTCTCTCTCCCCCAAAACCCTACAACCATTTCGAGTCTTGCATCTCTTAACTGGAGTATTGTAGCTTCATCCATGGTAAAGAGACGAACTCTAATGGGAATCATAACACGATACAGTCCTTAATTTAGCATAATCCGCACTTTCTCGCTTCTTTGTTTTTAGGTAACCATTTCCCTCTTATTTTGTTTTCGATTTGTATGTTAAGGTTTTCCCTTTTGTTCTCATATAGGAAAGACGATACTAGTGAAGAGGCATCTTACTGGAGGACTCATTGTCGAAGAAGGTTTAACTTTAATTTCTTCTATGCCGAGTAGGTTGTTTGCTGAAATACTTAATTTCTTCTAAATTGTTTCTTTCCAAACAAGAGTAGAGGTTAATTTTTATTCTAAAACTACTAATTTTGGAGAGCTAGATGCTAATTGTGATGTTTTATTTTCTTTCAATCTAAAGATCAAGACTCCAGAACAAATTGAAAGAACGAGAGAAGTATGCCGGTGAGTTCTGTTTTACTTGAACAGCTCCCTATCATTGGATATTTTCATAATAGTAAACACAAACATTAATATGTTATTTCCCCTCTAATAACTGAATACATTTCATGGGAGGTGCTAGATGCAGCAGCGAGTATAAATCGGCCCAAAATTACAACTAATGAAATTGATCAAGTGGTTTCATGACGCGACTATTGCTGCTGGTATTTGTGATCATTATTTATAGGACCTTTTAATTTATCATTTTGTTTGTTTGTTGAATGTATGAAAGGGATAATTTGTGAAGTGTAAGATTTGAGTTCTTACTTAAACATAGTCCCAACCTTGTTAGTATGCTATTTTTATTAGCAGTACCAACCTTGTTGTTGTACAGTTATTGTCCAAACGTAATTTGTTGCACTGGTATCGACAAAGAGAGGGTGCACCAATTTGCAGGGGCAGTTCGGAGCAGCAAACCGTATGTGCTGGTCACTAGCATATTAATGCCATTGATGGCCGCCTATTGCATGCCAAATGGGGAATGTAATCGATCCTTCTTTCTTTTATTTTTCCTGAAAAAGAATCTCATTTTTGAACTGCTTGTTTGCATGGAGAACTGGAAACATATGATGCATTTTTGTACAATTGTACTCCACAAAGTAATATAACTGATGCTTGGGTGGGTTTTATGAGATGTCTGGCAGGTTGCTTCTGCTTGCAAATCTAAGCAACATTGACTAGTGTACTTTCTAGTGACTGCTGCCTTAATGTTTTAATTTTATAATACAATGATACCCAAGCTTTTCCCGCAACTGCTAGTGTTACATTACTTAGGCATTGGGCATTTAGTTGTTGTCGTTTAATCATATTACAAAGTTTCTGTTGACCTAACTTGTTACACGGCAGTTCAGTTCGTCCTTCCTTGAGGGCATCTCTCAATATGTCGATCCAAAATTGCCGTTCATATCTCTGAGTAAAGGTTTGGAGTTGAATACATTGCGGATGATGTCCCAAGTTATTCCCAAGGCGCTAGGGAATCCACATCAGCCGTTTGTTTTCTTTCTGGCCCATCCTTTGCTCGTTGAATTGATGAACAAACTACCCACAGGTTCGTTTTGTCATACTTCTGGTCCATTTATTTCACAAGGAGCAACTCACTAACTAGTTTTTAATGTAATAATATTGTCATGTGGGTATAACAATGTAGCAATGGTGGTGGCATCAAAAGACAAGAAGTTAGCAAGTGCAGCTCAGCAACTTCTAGCTTCTCCTCATCTCAGGATTAGCACGTCAAGGTATATATTTTTTTTTATTCTATTTTGTTTAAAAACCACATCTTTCTCCGACAAATAGTTGAGGTGCTTTATTAAATAGGATGTTTTTGGGTAAGAGTGACTTTGAAAAGTAATTTTTTTTTCTTCTCATTTAATGGTAGAAGCACATCAGATTGTCCCCTCGGTGAATTATTACACTTGAAAAGAAGAAATTCATAAAAAAAATTTGATGCTGGGCCTAACTGAGTTGGTTTAGCTGACCTTGTTGTGTCTTTGATTGTATTTGTAACTGTTGTGATATATCAGTGATGTCAAAGGAGTAGAGATTGCCGGTGCCTTAAAAAATGTGCTAGCGAATGCGCAATCTGGACAAGAGGTGGCAACGTGTCAAGTCACACTCAACCAATGGTTCGGGAAAGAAAATGAGAACAACCGGCCTTTCTAGTGCAGGGTTTGTCAACCTTAATCACAGAAAAGAAGTATTTTGAAGCTTAAAATGGTGGTCCTTTTTGTAAATTTTTGGTGATGGGTATAGAAACATGTTATTTATAGTTTTGTGGTTGCAATCCTTTTGGTCTTATGTTGTCATGCATGCTTGAATTTACTATGTTGATAAATGATAATTAAAATGCAAATCTCCATGTTTTATTGTGTTGTTGTTCTTATTATATTTCAATGGCAAATGACAAATATAAAAGATTTCTTAGTTGTCACTGGGTTAGTACCAAATTGGTACCGGTACCAGATTGGTACGGGAAGGATTATAGAAATTGGGCGTGCTGAAATTTTGCTGGAACGTCACTTTTTTCCATCGGAATATACATACAAATATGGGTAATACATTGCATGAAAAAGGTTCAAACGATATCCTTGCAAATAACCTGGTGGGGCCCACCTTCATTACCCTTGCAAATATACAGCGGGCCCCACCATCTCTACCCTTGCAAATAAACAGGGGGCCCCACCTTCTCTGCCCTTGTAATTGTTTAGTTCACTTGCCTTGCAATAAATCGTGTGGGACCCACGTTCTTCAACCTTGCAAATACTAAGATGGGGCCCACGTTCTTTATCCTTGCAAATACTCCCTGCAGGTGCCAAATCTCAGACTTTTAGCAAGGGTAGTTATTACAAGAGTAGTCTCTTGTAACAAGATTGGGAAAAGTTATTGCAAGGGTAGCCCTTGTAACAAGTCAAAATTCGAGTATTTGCATGGAGGCTTGTTCCAACGGTAGTTTTTGCAACGGTGGCCCTTGCAAAAAGCCTTTTTCGGGCTTGTTGCAAGGGTAAGCTCTTGCAACAACCGGAATTTTGCCCTTGTAAGAAGTCGAAATTCTAGTAGTGGATTCGCTGCCAATCAAACTCTCATCCCCCATTAAGAGTTCTGAAATTCTATTAACGAAAATAAAATGCATGCCTCCAGTTGGAAGAAAATTGAGACAGTCCAACTAACCTTAAAACTCAAGGCAATGATCGTGACCGTTCATTGATAAATGGGACAGATCCACCTCGTCATGCCGGTTTGACCTCTCCCGTCTCTGATGGGGATGTTAATTTTGGCTCCTTTTGCTTATCCGGATAAAAAAAAATTATATTCGCTCTCAGCTTAACCCAAAACCTTTTCATATATACGAAACGATAGTGGCAAACTAATCATGATAGTTTATACTTACATTGTTGGAGCTTTTTCTCACAAGGGTTAGGCGAGATCAAATTATGTACCACTAAGAAAAAGAAAATTGCGTTGATAATTGGATGATTGGTAATTGGAATATTAAATAATTAATATGAGACATTACAAAAATAAATAATATATGAGACATTGCCAAGCATTGATAATTGAATATAATTTATTGTATGCTAATTTCGTTATGTTATATCTATTCATATATTTTCGGTGTTAAAAAGAATATAATTTTTCTAAATTCACATTTAAATTCAATGTTATTATAAATATACGAACAATGTCTGAAAACACATTTAGTTTAACATACAATGAGATTTCATTGTAACACGTACTGTAATTAAATGATCCAATTTTGGATTCAAATGCTACATGGACCCGATCGTTTATAAGCAAAGTATGAATATCTAATTAATTAATATTATCTACCTAGCTAGACTTGAATGGTCCACTATTAAATGTAGTACGTATACCTCTCCTAATCCTAATCCATCGATCTTAGTATTAAAATATAAAGTATATATGTGGCTCAAAATTGGAACCAAATATTTTTATAAGAGTAGAACTAGGGTGTGATGTGCTCACCAAGCCATTTGGTGAGCACACCTCCAAAAACCGTATTTTCAAAGTTCAAATAGTCGATTCGAACCTTCCAACGTGTTCTTCATATTAAAATGTGCTTGGAGACCAAATTTTACATTTTTTGGAAATTTTTTACTATTTTTTCAGAATTTTTGAAAATCATCACTTTTCATTAAATAAAAAAAAAAATTCAAAAAACACTGATTTCAAAAATTCTGGAAAAAATAGTAAAAAATTCAAAAAATGTAAAATTTGGTCTCCAAGCACATTTTAATATGAAGAACACGTTGGAAGGTTCGAATCGACTATTTGAACTTTAAAAATACGGTTTTTGAAGGTGTGCTCACCAAATAACTTGGTGAGCACATCACACCCTAGTTCTACTCTTTTTATAATGTAAGGATTTGGATAATTGTAGTGGTATTCAGATGCTACGTACGAACCTTCTCGAATATAGAGCTCTTCTAGGCCTTACCTAATTAAATAACTGAAATACATAAAATAAAACATATATATAATTATTTTTTTTAGTTTGAATAATATTTTAAAAAATTGTTTATAAAAGATGGATATAGACTAATGAAGGTGGTAGAGCAAAATATCATGAGAATAATATTAATTAGTAGGGACAAATTAAGAAAATTTAATTGGTTGACATAATTGAGAATATTACTGTGCTTGTACATGGTTCATGGGTTAAGGGATCTTTGTAATTCATTGGAAAATATCATGAGAATAATATTAATTAGTAGGGACAAATATAATTAAGAAAATTTAATTGGTTGACGTAAAAGAGAATATTATTAATGAAGGCATTAGTACTGTGCTTGTACATGGTTCATGGGTTAAGGGATCTTTGTAATTCATTGGATTTAGACTGAATAATTAAAGTTAGCATGGACCCAAATACAAAGTCTTAACTGATGTCTAGCTAGTTGGAGATGGCTGGTTCTGTGTGTATTAAGCATCTCAGTGGTGTCGTTTGCTTGACTGTACGATGCTAACTCCAGGAAACTACAAATCTGGCCTCCATTTCGCAGAGGGGAAGTACAGGGCTCAGTATGGTGGTTTCTAAATCTTTTGGATTTTATATCTTGGATTATATATATATATATATATAGATATAAAGGTCATAAAATGAGAAAAAAAAATTATAGGTACATTATTTACTATTTTACTTGTTCAATTAAAGAATCTTGTAGAATTAATTAGCTAGGTGATCAGGTGGTGGGGTCCGGGTCAACATTAATAATTGGAAATCCAATTTAATAATTTTATAGAAAAATCCAAGTTGTTGAATTTGCTGTGCACCTAAAAACTGTGAAAATGGGGGAACAATTGGAATTTGTTATTAAATTTCATATTTTGAACTATTGGTGAACATGCACAACTTTGAAGTCATGGAGCACCTGTAGTTAGTGAATTTAATTACAGAGGCTCGGTATGGTGGATTCTAATACTTTTGGATATTCTTTGTTGGATTATATATAGATAGAAGTTCAAATGAGAAAAAACTTATATGCACATTATTTACTTGTTCAATTAAGTAAGGAATATTGTAGAATTAGCAGGTCAGGTGCATGGTGGGGTCATATAATAATTAGAAATTCATTAATAATTTTAAAGAAAAATCCAAGTTGTTGAGATTTTGCTGTGCACCTAAAAAATGTAAACAAAGGAACAATTGGAATTTGCTATTTGAATTTCATATTTTGAACTATTGAAGGACAAGCACAACTTTGAAGTCATTGATGATGGAGCACCTGTAATTAGTGAATTATACTCTGACATTTAGTATGGTACTGTGCTTTCTGACAAGACAACTAACTAGTGGGTGTGTGTGTGTTAAGCGGGGTACTACGTACAGCCAACTTGGATAAAGAAGAAATTATACATGCTAGCTAGTAGTTCCATACACTGTATATAGCACAGTAACCATTTTGGTCTCATGTACAAACCCTAAGCACTACTGTTTAAAGCATGTCGACCGATGTAAATCCAGAACTTAGTTCGTGCTACATGAAAAATTATTGTGTTTCGAATCACTTAACACTATATATATTATTATTATAGAGAACTATCAGTGCATTCTGTGCGAGAGATCTCAGATTTAAAACTGTCGGTTACTAGAACGAAAGGAGACCTTTGACTCTCACTTCATACTTAAAAATATTATTATTATGTTATATATATATAGTTTAATTTTTAAAATTTCAAATTGCAATAGTAAATCATTGATCATTGACTCATTGTTGAGGATATTTTGATAGTTAATAATCCCACAATCAAATTTGATATAACACAACCAAATCAAATGCATATATTAAATTATAAATAGTTAGCTTGACTTCCGACCTTTACAAAATATTATTATTATTATTTATTTTATTGTTGTTGTTGTTATTATTATTATTATTATAATTATTATTATTATTATTATTATTATTATTATTATTATTATTATTATTTCTTATTTCTTATTTTTAAGAGCAAACTTTTAGATGCATGAATGGCGCCCATATGCAACTCTGTTGTCCTGATCTAATCCAATTTAGTTAGGTCTAAATTTCAAGTGACATAGGGAATAATACACAAGCCATGCAATACAGACATTGTCTATATTCTAAGTTAAGGCAAGTTGGATGTACTAGCTACTGATTATAATGTTTCTTCCTCTTCACTACTTTAATTTGCAGCATGCATACATATATACACACCTTAAATATAGCCACTCTTATCTTTGCTTTCTCTTGTTTTAATTAATTAAACAACTCCCTTTTGATATAAGCTACCTCCCCATGTGCTCACCCATAGCGGTGGATCATTCCACATGAAAGACAAAAGAAATAATGAAACAAAAAGAGAAAAGGTGCACCTTTAATTTGTTGAGAGCAGAAACGTTGCATTGTTGAGAACATTTTTGGATATATTCAGCTCCTCTAGAGGATCTCAACCATCCATTCCAGATCACAAGATGTAGATTTGCTTGGTACTCTCCAAGTGTGTGTAAGCATGGAGAGGATCCGAACCAAAATAAAGGGACTTGTTCTACAGAGCAAAAGTTGTGCCTTAAGTTTGAGAGCGACAAGTGCAAAGGTGCTGCAAAGAAGAGGTCTTTTAAAGTTGGCTTTGCGTTGCAAAAAAGATGCAAAACTTTGATAACCCCTTTATTAAATGGTACAAGATTCTAGACTTCTTTAGTAGGAGTCTGTTAAACTTGTCTTTAACTGATGCAGTGTTATAGGTTTTTATTAGAACAATTGTAGTGCATGCGCATTCAAGTTTTACTTACATTTTATCTTATCATGCGTCTAAAATAATAGTCATCCATTTTTAAAGGATAAATAAAAATACATATCTTTTTAAACAAAATGAATTGTATCATAATTTTTATCTTCGGATCTACATATATTTAATGCAATCTATTTTTTTTCCATTTGCTAGCAAAGTAAACTAAAAGGATATATATATATATATTTTTTTTTTTAATAAAAAGGAAAAAATTCTAATTGTATCAAGTTACAATTTTAGCCATAAGATCTTTAAGATGTATATTGATATAGGATATCTTTAAATTTTTTATACACACTATAGAATTACCCATCATAAAAAAAATGCATTAGCTTTGTAAGTAACATAAAGTTAATTATATAATAATTTAAAGGTAATTCTTGGCAAGCCCAATTTTATAGTGCAACCGATTTAATCTAATTGAATACTAAAAATTTCATCAAGGTGAAAAAGAAATTTCCTATTTGATCAGATGTTCACATCTAATACAGGTATATATATTGCGGTCATAATTACTTCCAAAGATTCATGAATTCATCCTTCAAATATCTCACAGGTAATTATTATTTCTCTGATTTTAGAATGCACACTTTGGCCATGCTACATTATGCATTTGGATATACTAAAATGCACACTAGTGAGAACTGAAATGAACATTTTTTTTTTGTTCAAAATAGCTACGTACTATACAAGAGCTGTCAAGATGCTATTTAATTAACATTAATTTGTCAACAATTTTTAAGACGCGTTATCTGAGACCCTCAAAAATCAAAATACACAAGTATCTAAACATAAAAGAATACTCTTCTAAACTAAAATAAACATTTTTCACGTTAAATTTCAAAATACTTGTTCAAATTACTTACAATACATACTTGTTAGAACCGAAAAAACATTTGTCTGCAAGCTATCCGTCTATACATTCTATTCCTGAAGGTCTAAATTTTGGATGCATCATCAGTTTTGGATGTGCATCGATGTTTTCAAATAATTGCTCGGATCAGATATCCATTGTACTACATGCATAATTTGGCTTACTTGTTCATTATTAGTTGTGCCAACTGTCAACAATTTCATATATAGTACATAGGTACCTGACTAACATCCAGTCAATAGTTTATTGAGCTTTTTCCTTTTCTTTTCTTTTAATTTTTTTTTCTCTGTTAATTTCTTTGTTGAGCACATGCATGTCAAGTTTTAAGCAAAGAATTAGGGTTGAAAAATAAAAAGAGCCGAGTACTATATACAAGCAATGCAATGCCAGTACATACATGCTATAGCCAAATGTATGGGATAGTGTTTTCTTTGAACCAAAGCTAATTGGGAAGTGCATGAGTGTAAAGGCTTGTTAGGAACTCCTTTTCTGGAAAGGCATTGTGTGACCACAAAGAGACTAAAAGCATTCCATGTGATGCCAAAACACAACAAGGATGGTCAAAAATAATTGTGTCTTTTATTTCAAATCATTCTTTACATGAAATCCCTTGCTTTATTAGTTTGATTGTGGAGATTTTCTTGGGTTGTTGTTCTTAAATCAGTGCTTGATTTGGATAACTATTTGAATGGTATGTTGTTGTACAGGAATTGAAGAGAAAGGAAATTCCATGTTCTAGGTACTACTATACAGATAATGCCGACCTCTGTCATTCAAACAAGAATGGACTACTCAACTAGAAATGTTTTCTAAAGAAAAGAAAACAAAAATTTGAAAGAGGTCGTTAATTAAAACAAGAAAGAGATGCGAACAACGACCAGATAACTAACCATGTGATTAGGTTACAAAAAGTGTAAAGGCTCCTTGGCAGCAACTGAGCGTAACTAATTTCTTCTATTAGAGTCAAAAACTTTCAACCTAACTAATGTAGCTTATATATTGGAGGGTTATTATCAAGAAATATATTTTTGTTATTTTCCAAAAAAAATATATATTTCTGGTGTTGATTGATTCCTCTCTAATGTACTGAGCAACTTGACTTTGGGCCGGGCCGGACTTGGTATAGTAACTTAACAGCGTAAATTATAAACTTTGGGCCGGGCTTGTTTACATGGGCATGTTAAAATTGAACGAAATTAGGGTAAATACATTTACATAGCTGATATTACTTCATGCAGCGCACGACCAAAGAGTCAAATGAATTTTATGGAAGCTGTGCGCTGTATGAAACCAAATCAGCTCTGTTAATACTTTTATCCAAAATTATCCGGGCTTTCGACATATTGGGCCGGGCCTTTATAGCTAATCAAACATCCGACAAAAGGGAACTTGAAGCGTAAATCAATGCTGGCTTTGTGCAAAGCCATGGACAATGTTCTCTGATTTTGCCCCAAAGATAAGCAGCAGCACATTCATATTTTATTTATACAATGCGTTGACGGGTTTTGGATCCTTGTATGAAAGTCAAACAAATAAAATAGACCGGGTGTCCGGGTCCACGGGTCCATGTGTTCTTGTCTCCAGCTGGTGTTTTTGAATTGGTCGGAATTAACCACTTGTATTGTCTTGCTCAGCGGAGAAAACAAAGGATGGGAATTGGGAAGGAAGTTTGTCAGTATTAACACAGCCCATTCTTCTTCAATGGTACTCGCTCTTCCTATTTTTTTTCCCATGTTTCAAATTAAATAATTTTCCATCTTTATGCATCTACTTCATATGACCATCCTATAAATTTGGAAAGATCAAGGGATATAGGCACAACTGTCGCTC